>CAUPSL010000860.1:0-91490 GCA_963514005.1 Raja brachyura | reverse complement strand
GGGGAGGGGGGGAGGGGAGGGTTGCTAGGGGTGTGGAGGGAGGGTTGATAGGGGTGGGGAGGGGTTAGAGGAGGGTTGCTAGGGGTGTGGAGGGGGATGGGGGGTTGCTAGGGGTGGGGAGGGGGCGAGGGAAGGGTTGCTAGGGGTGGGGAGGGGGGAGGGGGGGTTGCTAGGGGTGGGGAGGGGGGAGGGGAGGGTTGCTAGGGGTGGGCAGGGGTGAGGGGGGGTTGCTAGGGGTGTGGAGGGGGGGAGGGGAGGGTTGCTAGGGGTGTGGAGGGGGCGAGGGGGGGGGTTGCTAGGGGTGTGGAGGGGGCGAGGGGGGGGTTGCTAGGGGTGTGGAGGGGGCGAGGGGGGGTTGCTAGGGTTGTGGAGGGGGCGAGGGGGGGGTTGCTAGGGGTGGGGGAGGGGAGGAGGGGAGGGTTGCTAGGGGTGTGGAGGGAGGGTTGCTAGGGGTGGGGAGGGTTAGAGGAGGGTTGCTAGGGGTGTGGAGGGGGATGGGGGGTTGCTAGGGGTGGGGAGGGGGCGAGGGGAGGGTTGCTAGGGGTGGGGAGGGGGAGGGGGGTTGCTAGGGGTGGGGAGGGGGGAGGGGAGGGTTGCTAGGGGTGGGGAGGGGTGAGGGGGGGTTGCTAGGGGTGTGGAGGGGGGGAGGGGAGGGTTGCTAGGGGTGTGGAGGGGGCGAGGGGGGGGGTTGCTAGGGGTGTGGAGGGGGATGGGGGGTTGCTAGGGGTGTGGAGGGGGATGGGGGGTTGCTAGGGGTGTGGAGGGGGATGGGGGGTTGCTAGGGGTGTGGAGGGGGATGGGGGGTTGCTGGGGGTGGGGAGGGGGCGAGGGGAGGGTTGCTAGGGGTGGGGAGGGGGGAGGGGGGGTTGCTAGGGGTGGGGAGGGGGGAGGGGAGGGTTGCTAGGGGTGGGAGGGGTGAGGGGGGGTTGCTAGGGGTGTGGAGGGGGGGAGGGGAGGGTTGCTAGGGGTGTGGAGGGGGCGAGGGGAGGGTTGCTAGGGGTGTGGAGGGGGATGGGGGGTTGCTAGGGGTGTGGAGGGGGATGGGGGGTTGCTAGGGGTGTGGAGGGGGATGGGGGGTTGCTAGGGGTGTGGAGGGGGATGGGGGGTTGCTAGGGGTGTGGGGGGGGGATGGGGGGTTGCTAGGGTGGGGAGGGGGAAGGGGGGGTTGCTAGGGGTGGGGAGGGGGCGAGGGGAGGGTTGCTAGGGGTGTGGAGGGGGATGGGGGGTTGCTAGGGGTGGGGAGGGGATGGGGGGTTGCTAGGGGTGTGGAGGGGGCGAGGGGGGGTTGCTAGGGGTGGGGAGGGGGCGAGGGGAGGGTTGCTAGGGGTGTGGGGGGGGATGGGGGGTTGCTAGGGGTGTGGAGGGGGGAGGGGGGGGTTCCTAGGGGTGGGGAGGGGTTAGGGGAGGGGGGGGTTGCTAGGGGTGGGGAGGGGGGAGGGGGGGGTTGCTAGGGGTGGGGAGGGGTTAGGGGAGGGGGGGGTTGCTAGGGGTGGGGAGGGGGGAGGGGGGGTTGCTAGGGGTGGGGAGGGTTAGGGGAGGGGGGGGGTTGCTAGGGGTGGGGAGGGGGGAGGGGGGGGGTTTGCTAGGGGTGGGGAGGGGTTAGAGGAGGGTTGCTAGGGGTGGGGAGGGGGGAGGGGGGGTTGCTAGGGGTGGGGAGGGGGGAGGGGGGGGTTGCTAGGGGTGGGGAGGGGTTAGAGGAGGGTTGCTAGGGTGGGGAGGGGGGAGGGGGGGTTGCTAGGGGTGTGGAGGGGGATGGGGGGGTTGCTAGGGGTGTGGAGGGGGGATGGGGGGTTGCTAGGGGTGTGGAGGGGGATGGGGGGTTGCTAGGGGTGTGGAGGGGGATGGGGGGTTGCTAGGGGTGGGGAGGGGGCGAGGGGAGGGTTGCTAGGGGTGTGGGGGGGGGATGGGGGGGTTGCTAGGGGTGGGGAGGGGGCGAGGGGAGGGTTGCTAGGGGGTGTGGGGGGGATGGGGGGTTGCTAGGGGTGGGGAGGGATGGAGGGGGGGTTGCTAGGGGTGGGGAGGGGGGGAGGGGGGGTTGCTAGGGGTGGGGAGGGTTAGAGGAGGGTTGCTAGGGGTGGGGAGGGGTTAGGGGAGGGTTGCTAGGGGTGACGCGGGGGGAGTTTCCGGTTCCGGCGGGGCGGGCTTCGGGCGGCAGTTGACGCTCAGGCGGCCATGGAGGCGGTCACGGACACGGAGGAGCTGCTGCTGCAACAGAACGGGGCGGGAGCGGGATCGGGATCCCAATCCCGCGGCGACAACGGCCCTCCCAGCCCCAAGAGGCCGAGGTCGAGATCGAGAGAGGCGAGCGGCCCCGGTAACCGGGTGACGGTTGGTGCTGGGCGCCCAGTGGGGGGACGAGGGCAAAGGCAAGGTGGTGGACGTGCTGGCGCAGGACGCCGAGCTGGTGTGTCGCTGCCAGGTGAGGGGCGGGTATTAGCACGCGTGTATTAACATATATTAGCATGTGTGTGCATATATTAGTCTGCCTGAGTGTATATTACCTGTGTGAGCACATGTTACGTGTGTGACCATATATTAGCCCCCCCCATCATATATGAGCCCCGACCCCCCGATCATATATTAGCCCCCCCGATCATATATTAGCCCCCCGATCATATATTAGCCCCCCCGATCATATATTAGCCCCCCCCGATCATATATTAGCCCCCCCGATCATATATTAGCCCCCCCCGATCATATATTAGCCCCCCCCGATCATATATTAGCCCCCCCGATCATATATTAGCCCCCCGATCATATATTAGCCCCCCCGATCATATATTAGCCCCCCCGATCATATATTAGCCCCCCCATCATATATGAGCTCCCCGATCATATATGAGCTCCCCGATCATATATTAGCCCCCCCGATCATGTATTAGCCCCCCCGATCATATATGAGCCCCCGATCATATATTAGCCCCCCGATAGTATATATTAGCCTCCCTGAACTCATATTAGCCGACCTGAGCATATATTAGCCTCCCTGAGTATATGTTAGCCTCCCTGAGCCTATGTTAGCCTCCATGAGCCTATGTTAGCCTCCCTGAGCATATGTTAGCCTCCATGAGCCTATGTTAGCCTCCCTGAGCATATGTTAGCCTCCATGAGCCTATGTTAGCCTCCCAAAAGTCAAAGTCATAAAGTCAAACAAACTTTATTGTCATTTAGCAAACAAACTTTATTGTCATTTAGAAATACATTGATATATGCAGTTCCAAACAAAATTACGTTGCATTTGGCTCCCTGTGCAACACAATAAATTAACAGTAGGCATGGATGAAAAGGATAAAAGGATAAATAGACAATGGTGGCAGCCCATTACATGGCATTCAGGAGTCTGATGGCTCGTGGGAAGAAGCTGTTGCAGAACCTTGATGTTCTGCCCCTTATGCTGCGATATCTTTTTCCCGAGGGCAGCAGAGTGAACAGTCCGTGATGGAGATGTGTGGGGTCTTTTATAATACTGCTGGCCTTAGACACGCAACGTTTGGTCGCAATATCCCCGATTGAGGGGAGAGAGGTCCCGATGATTTTTTCCGCTGTCCTCACCACTCTCTGCATGGACTTCCAGTCGGAGGCTCTACAGTCCCCAAACCAGACAGAGATACAGCTGGTCAGAATACTCTATGGTGCCCCTGTAGAAAGTAGTGAGGATGGGATGTGTCCTGAGCATATGTTAGCCCGTGTGAGCATATATTAGCCTCCCTGAGCCTATGTTAGCCTCCCTGAGCCTATGTTAGCCTGTGTGAGCCTATGTTAGCCTCCCTGAGCCTATGTTAGCCTCCCTGAGCCTATGTTAGCCTCCCTGAGCATATATTAGCCCGTGTGAGGATATATTAGCATCCCTGAGCCTATGTTAGCCTCCCTGAGCCTATGTTAGCCTCCCTGAGCATATATTAGCCTCCCTGAGCGTATATTACCTGTGTGAGCATATATTAGCCTGCGCGAGCGTATATACCTGCCTGAGTGTATATGCCTGCGTTTCGCCGAACACCTCCGCTCGGCTCCGCATTAGCCAACCTGATCTCACAGTGGCTCAGCACATCAACCGCCCCTCTCATTCCGAAACCGACCTCTCTGTCCTGGGCCTCCTCCATGGCCAGAGTGAACATCACCGCAAATTTGAGGAACAGCACCTCATATTCCGCTTGGGCAGTCTGCACCCTAGTGGCATAAACATTGAATTCACCAATTTCTGGTAGCCCTTGCTGTCTCCTCCCCTTCTCCGCTCTCCCTCAGCCCTCGGGCTCCTCCTCTTCCTTTTTCCTTTCTTCTCCCCATCCTCCCCCCACCCTACATCAGTCTGAAGAAGGGTTTTGGCCCGAAACATTGCCTATTCCTTAGCTCCATAGATGCTGCTGCACCCGCTGAGTTTCTCCAGCACTTTTGTGTACCTGCGTGAGCATATATTAGCCTCCCTGATCATATATTAGCCTCCCTGAGCATATATTAGCCTCCCAGAGCATATATTAGCCTCCCTGAGCATATATTAGCCTCCCTGAGCATATATATAGCCTGCGTGAGCACATATTAGCCTGCGTGAGCACATATTAGCCTGCGTGAGCACATATTAGCCTGCGTGAGCACATATTAGCCTGCGTGAGCACATATTAGCCTGCGTGAGCACATATTAGCCTGCCTGAGCACATATTAGCCTGCCTGAGCACATATTAGCCTGCCTGAGCACGTATTAGCCCGCGTGAGCATGTATTAGCCCGCGTGAGCATGTATTAGCCCGCGTGAGCATGTATTAGCCCGCGTGAGCATGTATTAGCCCGCGTGAGCATGTATTAGCCCGCGTGAGCATGTATTAGCCCGCGTGAGCATGTATTAGCCCGCGTGAGCATGTATTAGCCCGCGTGAGCATGTATTAGCCCGCGTGGCATATATTACCTGCGTGAGCATATATTACCTGCGTGAGCATATATTAGCCTCCTTGAGCATATATTACCTACGTGAGCATATATTACCTGCGTGAGCATATATTACCCGCGTGAGCAGATATTAGCCCGCGTGAGCAGATATTAGCCCGCGTGAGCAGATATTAGCCCGCGTGAGCAGATATTAGCCCGCGTGAGCAGATATTAGCCCGCGTGAGCAGATATTAGCCCGCGTGAGCAGATATTAGCCCGCGTGAGCAGATATTAGCCTGCGTGAGCAGATATTAGCCTGCGTGAGCAGATATTAGCCTGCGTGAGCAGATATTAGCCTGCGTGAGCAGATATTAGCCTGCGTGAGCAGATATTAGCCTGCGTGAGCAGATATTAGCCTGCGTGAGCAGATATTAGCCTGCGTGAGCAGATATTAGCCTGCGTGAGCAGATATTTGCCTGCGTGAGCAGATATTTGCCTGCGTGAGCAGATATTTGCCTGCGTGAGCAGATATTTGCCTGCGTGAGCAGATATTTGCCTGCGTGAGCAGATATTTGCCTGCGTGAGCAGATATTTGCCTGCGTGAGCAGATATTAGCCTCCCTGACCATATATTAGCCTCCCTGACCATATATTAGCCTCCCTGAGCATATATATATATAGCCTCCCTGAGCATATATATATAGCCTCCCTGAGTATATATATATATAGCCTCCCTGAGCGCATATATATATATATATATATATATATATATATATATAGCCTCCTTGAGCATATATTAGCCTCCCTGAGCATATGTTAACAATGTTACAACATTTTCAGATTAAAAAAATCAAGTCTGCAATTTATCCCATCAGATAAAGCATAAAAATAATTTTAATTTGACACCTGATTCACTTTCATATCTTCAGTATTAAAAAGGTTATGGTCATTTTCATACTCAGAAATTAGCATCTTGTTCCCCATTGCTTTTCCATTGACTTAACACAAAAGTTGTGATCAAGAACAGTCAAAAGCCCATAACTTTCTTAACAATTAAGACAACTGAATGAAATTTTCAGTTATTATAGATTGAAGCATTCTGAAACAAATATGAAACAATCTTACTTGGATGACCAGAAATTAAAGCATATAATTAGTTAGTTAACTAATTGTAGCTAATTACAAAATTCAATTACTAGATCTAAACATCTATCCGTTTCTTAAGAGAAGGTTAACATTAAAAAAAAAACCTATGTGTCCAAATAACATTCACACAATAATTCACAATATAACATGATTTTAAAATCTCATTGTTATGAATTTATAGGCCAAATTGAAGGAATTTAATGTTTAATTCCCATAAATTAATGGCCATTTAAATCAACTTGTGAGTGGGTTTTTGTGGAACGCGATGGATTGGAACGTTGCGGTTTGCGGTGAATTTATTCCCCATAACGGCAGGAAAAATACTGCCGGTTCGTATATTTTTCTAAATCACATTTTCGCAACATGAAATTTTGATTAAAGCTTCCTAAGAAGCACGTTTTTATGTAAAAATAAACTAACTTCTTTTGTCCCCTACGTAAGATCCGTCCCGTTGTCGGCGTGCACGGCTTTAGAAGATGATTTTTAAATTACTCATGCTAATACATTATTCAGCGTAGTTTAAAAATAACTCCATAAAACAAATCTCGGATCGATTTCTCTTCAGCAACTAAATCCCCTGAGATTAATCGATTTGAATGGTCTGGAGAAAAACGGCATTGTAAACCCGCCCCCCCCCCCTCTCAGAGGCACCAAAGTCGCGCACACGGGTAGCGGCAGAACTGTTTTGTAACATACCTACATATGTTAGCCTCCCTGAGCATATATTAGCCCTCGTGAGCATATATTAGCCCTCGTGAGCATATATTAGCCCGCGTGAGCATATATTAGCATGCATCAGCAGACATTAGCATATATTAGGTAAACACAAAATGCTGGAGTAACTCAGCGGGACAGGCAGCATCTCTGGAGAGAAGGAATGGGTGATATATTATGTGTATTGAACTGGGCGATCATTTGGCGGAACACCTTTGCTCAGCCTGCTTGAACCTACCTGATCTCCCTGTTGCCAGACACTTTAATTCTCCTTCCCATTCCCGCACATACCTTTCTGTCTTAGGTCTCCACTGTGAATGGTGGAGGCAGATACGATAATGGCTTTTCAAAAGGCTGTTAGATAGGCACATGGAAGTACAGTTTCCTCCATTGTCAGAGTGAGGCTAAACGCAAATTGGAGGAGCAGCATCTCAAATTTCACCTGGGCAGCTCACACCCCAGTGGTATGAACATTGATTTCTCTCACTTTAGGTATCCCTGGCATTCCCTCTCTCTCCATCCCTCCCCCACCCAAGTTGCACCAGCTTCTCGTTTTCACCCAACAAACAGCTAACAATGGCCTGTTTCCTTTATCATCGTTACTTTTTTGCATATCTTTCATTCATTGTTCTTTATCTCTCCACATCACTATCTATATCTCTCGCTTCCCTTATCCCTAATCAGTCTGAAGAAGGGTGTCGACCCGAAAACGTCACCCATTCCTTCTTTCCAGAGATGCTGCCTGTCCCGCTGAGTTACTCCAACTTTTTGCGTCTATTACCGAATTGAATAGTTTATTGGCGCGTTTCCCGTTTAGTTTAGAGACACAGACACAATGCCGGAGCAGCAGGGGCTGGAGCATATCCACATCAAAAGACAAAGAGTGGTATAGATGGCCACAGACAAAGGAGGTCAGAGTGGGTCTTAAGTTTTGGGTTCAGAGATACAGCACGGAAACAGGCCCTTCGGCCCACCGAGTCCACGCCGACCATCGGTCCCCGCATACTTACACTTACCCTTTAATGGAACAAAGTGACAGCACCGTAAGGAGAGAGAGAAGGGGGCTCGACGACTACCAACCACCGCCAGCCTCCACTGCCCAAGGGGTGTGGTTCGCGGATCGGCCTCTGCAGACATCTGCAAACCCACAAGTAGGCAACCCTATGGAGAGGACGGTCATGTTAAAGAAGGAACTGCAGATGCTGGAGAATCGAGCGTACACAAAAGGCTGGAGAAACTCAGCGGGTGCAGCAGCATCTAAGGAGCGAAGGAGATAGGCGACGTTTCGGGTCGAGACTCGAGACAGTCATACTCATTTCGAGTGACTGCTGATGATGATGATGACACTTACCCTGCACACACTAGGGACAAGTTTACACTTGTATCAAGGAAAGAACTGCGGATGTTGGTTTACACCGAAGATAGACACAAAATGCTGGAGTAACTCAGCAGGACAAGCAGCTTCTCTGGAGGGAAGGAATATGCAATGTTTCAGGTCGAGACTCGCAAGAATTTAGAAGATTGAGGGGGGGGATCTTATAGAAACTTACAAAATTCTTAAGGGGTTGGACAGGCTAGATGCAGGAAGATTGTTCCCGATGTTGGGGAAGTCCAGAAAAAGGGGTCACAGTTTAAGGATAAGGGGGAAGTCTTTTAGGACCGAGATGAGAAAAACATTTTTCACACAGAGAGTGGTGAGTCTCTGGAATTCTCTGCCACAGAAGGTAGTTGAGGCCAGTTCATTGGCTATATTTAAGAGGGGGGTTAGATTTGGCCCTTGTGGCTAAAGGGATCAGGGGGTATGGAGAGAAGGCAGGTACAGGATTCTGAGTTGGATGATCAGCCATGATTATATTGAATGGCGGTGCCGGCTCGAAGGGCCGAATGGCCTACTCCTGCACCTATATTCTATGTTTCTTCAGACTGACAGTCGAGGGAGGCACGGAGATCTGGAAGTATAAGGTGTGGAATGGAGACATCAAAGGGGATGAGATCAAGGAAAATGTTATCTGGGAGAAGGTGAACTGATTGAAAGGCAATCAGTCGGAGAACTGGGAAGGGGGATGGATGGAGAGAGAGGGAAAGCAAGGGTTACTTTAAGTTAGAGAAGTCAATGTTCGTACCACTGGGGTGTGAGCTGCCCAAGCGAAATATGAGGTGGTGTTCCTCCAATTTGCGCTGGGCCTCACTCTGACAATGGAGGAGGCCCAGGACAGAGAGGTCAGTGTGGGAATGGGAGGGGGAGTTAAAGTGTTTAGCAATTGGGAGATCTGCTCGGTTTAGGCGGGCTGAGCGGAGGTATTCAGCGAAAAGATTGCCGAGCCTGCGCTTGGTTTTGCCGATATATAGGAGTCCCCTGGAACAGCAGATACAGTAGATGAGGTTGGGGGAGGTGCAAGTGACCCTCTCCCCTTGACTCCGTCCAAGGACCCAGACGTTATTTTCAGGTGAGGCAGAGGTTCACTTGTACCTCCTCCAACTTCTGATTGCGGGACATTTACACCAGTTTATACCTTTCCCAGCCTGAAAAGAGGGTTTGTGGAGCAAATTTAAAATAAATCTAAAAAATATAATCCCACACTGGGTGCACCCAAGTTAGACACAAAGTGCTGGAGTATCTTAGTGGGTCAGGCAGCATCTCTGGAGAAAAGGAATAGGTGACGCTTTGGGTCGAGACTGAAACATCACCTCAACCTGCAGCTCCACGTGCGTGCACCTAGTACAGAAACAAGGAAGTGCAGAAGTTTAAGAAGGAACCGCAGATGCTGGAAAATCGAAGGTAGACAAAAATGCTGGGGAAACCAGGGGCCACAGTTTAAGAATAAGGAGTAAGCCATTTAGAACAGAGACGAGGAAACACTTTTTCTCACGGAGACTGGTGAGTCTGTGGAATTCTCTGCCTCAGAGGGCGGTGGAGGCAGGTTCTCTGGATGCTTTCAAGAGAGAGCTAGATAGGGCTCTTTAAAAATACCGGAGTCGGGGGATATGGGGTGAAGGCAGGAACGGGGTACTGATTGGGAATGATCAGACATGATTACATTGATTGGCGGTGCTGGCTCGAAGGGCCGAATGGCCTACTCCTGCATCTATTGTCTAATGTCTATTGAAACTCAGCGGGTCAGGCAGCAGCTACGTTTCGGGCCGAAACCCTTCTTCAGACTGCAGATGCTGGTTTATACCAAAGATAGACACAAGTGGTGCAGTAACTCGGGTCAGGCAGCATCTCTGGAGAAAATGAATCCCTCCTTCCCGCCCCCACCCTAGTCATCCTACTTGCTCGCGCCCTCATATCCATCGTTTAGTTTAGAGATGCAGCACAGAAACAGGCCATTCGGCCCACCGACCAGCGATCCCTGCACATTAACACTGTCCCAGGGGTGGGAGATTGCAACCTTCACGTGGACTGCCCTGTTCCAATGAATGCAATCAACCCGGCGTGCACAATCAAATAAGATCAAATAGAACAAGTTGTCCTACAACTTTAGGCTGTGCACGCCACATGCAAGAAGAAGAACACTGTCCTACAGACTAGGGCAATTTACAAATTTTGCCAAAGCCAAATTAACTTACAAACCTGCACGTCTTTGAAGTGTGGGAGGAAACCGGAGCACCCAAGGAAAGTCTGCCTACGCGGCCACGGGGAGAACGTACAAACTCCCATAGTCAGGATCGAACCTGGGTGTCTGGCGCTGTAAGGCAGCAACACTACCTAGGTATGTTACAAAACTTACCTTGAGCAGCGCTGCAGTTCTGCCGCTCCCCGTGTGCGTGACTCTGGTGCCTTTCAGAGGGGGGCGGGCTTAAAGTGCCGTTTTTCTTCAGACTGGGCAAATCAATCCATGTCAGGCGATTTCGTTGCGGAAGAAAAATCGCTCCGACATTTCATTCATGAAGGTATTTTTAAATTACGCTAGATTATTTATTAATTAGAGTAATTTAAAAATCACCTTCAAAAGCCGTGAGAGCCGGCAACGGGAAGGATTTTGCGTAGGGGAGAAAAAAAGGTACACAGTTTATTTTTATATTAAAAGTTGGTTTTTATGGAGGCTTTAATCATATTTTCATGTTGCGAAAAGGGGTCCAAAAAAATGTATGAACCAACAGTATTTTTCCTCCCGACTTCACAGGAAACCGCAACGTTCCAATCCACCGCATTCCACTAAAACCCACTCGCTAGTTGATTTAAATGGCCATTAATTTACAGGCATTAGACACTAAATTCCTTCCATTTGGCCTATACATTCATGAAATGAGATTAAAAAATTATATTGTGGATTATTGTGTGAATGTTATTTGGACACTTAGGCAATTTAAAAAAAGTTTATCTTTTCTTAAGAAATGGATAGATGTTTAGATCTACTCATTGAATTTTGTAATTAGCTACAATTAGATAACTAAGTAATTATATGCTTTAATTTCAGGTCATCCAAGTAAGAGTGTTTCATATTTGTTTCAGAATGCTTCAATCTATAATAACTGAAAATTTCATTGAGTTCTCTTAATTTTTAAGAAAGATATGGGCTTTTAACTGTTCTAGATCACAGCTTTTGAGTTAAGTCAATTGAAAGGCAATGGGGAACAAGATGCTAATTTCCGAGTATGAAAATGGCCATAACTTTCTTAATACTGAAGATATGAAAGTGAATTAGGTGTCAAATTAAACTTCTTTTTATGCTTTATCTGATGGGATAAATTGCAGACTTGATTTTTTAAATCTCTAAATTTTGTAACATTGCTACACTACCGCTACCGTGCCGCCCTTAGCTTGTGGTAAGTTGGTGAGACAGGACCGGCTGGCTAGCTCTAACCATTGTCTTGTTTGTGCTGCTCGCTCCCCTCCCCTCCCCGATCTCAGGGCGGAAACAACGCTGGCCACACGATCGTGGTGGATTCGGTGGAGTACAACTTCCACCTCTTGCCCAGCGGGGTCATCAACAAGAACGCCACATCCTTCATTGGTGAGTGTGTCTAAAAATAAGAGGGTAGTTTCAATGATAAATTAGCAAAAAGGCTGGCACAGTGACGCAGTCGTCGAGTTGCTGCTGTACTGTGCCAGAGACCTGGGTTTCAACCTGCCCCATCTACACCACTACCTGCCCGTGTGGACCCCATATTCCCCCCCCCCCCATGTACCTGTCCAAATGACTTTTAAATGGAACGGCACGGTGGCGCAGCAGTAGGGCTGCTGCCTCTCAGCGCCAGAGACCCGGGTTCGATCCTGACCCGAAACGTTGCCTATTTCCTTCGCTCCATAGATGCTGCTGCACCCGCCGAGTTTCATCCAGCATTTTTGTGTACCGTAGGATGGAAATACATGGACGTTTAGCTCTCGAACATAGCAGTCGTTGTTGTCGCCTCGTGGGCTCGGTTGTGCTCCTGCAGTTGTGGCAGGACACTCTCATGGAGTGAGAGGAAGGGGAAGAGTGAGAGGGGGAAGGTTAGGACTTATAAACTAGGGCACACCCCCAATATATCTTGTGACTCCTTCCCAGGGTTGCCGTGGATTTGCATAGCAGGAGTGGCCTAACCACTAGGTGCCCCTACACTATATTCATTTTGTTTGGGGATACAACGCGGAAACTGGCCCTTCGGTGCACCGAGTCCGTGCCAACCAAGGATCATCTCGTGCCCCAGTTCTATCCGACACACCAGGGGCAATAAACAAGGACCCGATTAACCCACGACCCTGCACGTGTTTGGAGCGTGGGTCGAAACCGGAGAAAAACCCACACAGTCACAGGGTTGACGTGCAAACTCCGTACAGACAGCACATGTTGTCTGGATCGAACCCGGGTCCCTGCCGCTGTAAGGCAGCAACACTACCGCTGCGCCACCGTGCCGCCCAGATTAGTCTCTTTCTACAGATCAAGGACTGGCACAAAAAGCTGGAGCAACCCAGCGGGACAGAAACGAAAGAGGTGACATTTCGGGTCGTGACCCTTCTTTGGACTGAGAGTCGGGAGAAAGGGGAAGCCTCCCCTGACTCTCAGTCTGAAGAAGGGTCTTGACCCGAAACATCTCCTGTTCCCTTGCTCCAGGGATGCTGTCTGACCCGCTGAGCTTTTTTGTGGCTATCTTTGGTTTAAACCAGCATCTGCAGTTCCTTCCTGTGCATTTGCACAGATCAATTTAACATGAGGTGCTTAAGAAGGAACTGCAGATGCTGGAAAATCGAAGGTAGACAAAAATGCTGGAGAAACTCAGCGGGTGCAGCAGCATCTATGGAGCGAAGGAAATAGGCGACGTTTCAGGCCGAAACCCTTCTTCAGTTTAACATGAGGGATGGATGCAGGTTATTGGCCACACTGGGTGCCATGTTGAGGGATTAGCGATTGATGGGGGGGGGGGGGGGGAGGGAGGGGAGGGGGGGGGCGTGTGGCCGTTGAGAGGACAGGATTGGGCACGCACCGTATGATGGGACATGTGATATCTGCCGCTGCACGCAGGCAAGAGCAGGGACAACAGCTGGCGAGAGGAGAGGAGGGGATGGATCTGGGGATAGAAGAGCGTGGTCAGATTGACTGATCTCGGTGTGTTTGCAGGCAACGGGGTGGTCATCCACCTACCTGGGCTGTTCGAGGAAGCGGAGAAAAACCTGCGCAAGGGGAAAGGTCAGTGGCCGGCGACACAGCGAGAGCCTGGCGTAGGTTAATCTCGTCTGCGTGTGTGTCCGAGTGTGTAGGTACCCCTGTGTGTATGTGTCCCCCCCCCCCATTATCTACCAGTGTGTGCATACATGTTACCCCCCCCCCCCCCCCACCATGAGTGTCTGGCCCCCTGTGTGTCTGCCCCTCCCTCTTTGTGTTTGGCTTCCCGGAGAGTACGTGTGTGTGATCATGGCCTTGTGTGTCAGCCCCCGTTGTCGTGGCTTAGGGACTGGGGGTTGGATAAGATGACACACACACGGAGAAATCTTCAAGAAGACGAAAGTCTTTATTTGCAAATATTGGCTGGAACATTCAGAGACGATACCACCCGTCCGTTCTCTAATTCTCTAATTGCTCTCTGATTCACAGAAACACGCAGCTTCTCATTACTGTTTCTCTACCTTACCTTGCATACTGTTCTCCTCTCACATCAATCTATGTTTGATTCTAGTATTCTGTGTCTGGCCACCATTAACTTCCGACCTTGGTTCATTCTTTACATTTCCCCTCATATCTCTTCCTCCTTCGGGCCGCCCTCAAATTCCAAACTGTTACTTCTAATCTCCCAGCTATGTTTACTTGGCCACCATTATGTTTTAGCTAAAGCCAAGGTTACCCACACCATTTTATACTGTTACATATTAGTTTATGTTTAATACAAAGATATTGATGTATTTATTAAGAATACAAAGGTGCAAAAGTAGAAATAAGTAACGTGTTTAGTGCCTTGATTACTAGATAACTGATTTAATGAAGTGCTGCTAATTGGCTAACAATCACGTGAGGCTGAGTAAAATAAGCTGATGTCTGATTACGTAAAATAGCTGACATCTGCTGGCTTTGATAAATGTTTTAATTAAGTGTTCTATATAACTTCCATACCGTGTGTGTGTGTGTTCGTGAGTGAGTATACACGTGTGTGTGTGTGTTCGTGTGTGAGTGAGTGAGAATGTACGTGTGTGTATGTGAGTGAGTATACACGTGTGTGTCCGTCCGTCCCCCAGAGTGTGTGTGTGTGTGTGTGATTATGGCCCAAATCTGAGGAAGGACATTATTGCCATAGAGGGAGTGCAGAGAAGGTTCACCAGACTGATTCCTGGGATGTCAGGACTGTCTTATGAACAAAGATTGCATAGACTCGGTTTATACTCTCTAGAATTTAGGAGATTGAGAGGAGATCTTATAGAAACGTACAAAATTCTTAAGGGGTTGGACAGGCTAGATGCAGGAAGATTGTTCCCGATGTTGGGGAGGTCCAGGAAAGGGGTCACAGCTTAAGGATGAGGGGGAAATCCTTTAGGACCGAGATGAGAAGGACTTTTTTCACACAGAGAGTGGTGGGTCTCTGGAACTCTCTGCCACAGAGGGTAGTTGAGGCCAGTTCATTGGCTATATTTAAGAGGGAGTTAGATGTGGCCTTTGTGGCTAAGGGGATCAGAGGGTATGGAGAGAAGGCAGGTACAGGGTACTGAGTTGGATGATCAGCCATGATCATATTGAATGGCGGTGCAGGCTCGAAGGGCCGAATGGCCTACTCCTGCACCTAATTTCTATGTTTCTATGTGTCTGCCCCCCTGTGTGCGTGTGTGTGGTCCCGTTTGAGTGTGAGTGTCTGGCCACCTGTGTGCGTGGTGTCTGCTAATTTGCTGACTCGCCGCTCTCACATCTGCATCCAACAATTTAGGTCTGGAAGGCTGGGAGTCGAGGACCGTGATCTCAGACAGAGCGCACATAGGTGAGTCGGGGGATTTCTATTTTGAGGGTTGGGCGGGAGCTTTAGTTTCGAGATACAGCACGGAGGCAAGCCCTTCGGCCCACCAAGTCCACTTCGACCATTGGTCGTCCGTTCACGCTGGTTCGATGCTATCCAACTTTCTCATCCACTCACTACATACCAAGAAGCAATTAATCTACAAACCTGCACGTCTTTGCGGTGTGAAATGAAGCTAGAACACCCGGAGGAAACCCATGTGGTTACGGGGAGAACATGCAAACTATACACATGCGCACACACACACACACGTGTACATACTCACATACACATACGTCATGAGCGCACACGCACACACACGCGTGTACAGAGAGTTTTCACACAGAGAGTGGTGGGTCTCTGGAACTCTCTGCCACAGAGGGTAGTTGAGGCCAGTTCATTGGCTATATTTAAGAGGGAGTTAGATGTGGCCCTTGTGGCTAAGGGGATCAGAGGGTATGGAGAGAAGGCAGGTACGGGATACTGAGTTGGATGATCAGCCATGATCATATTGAATGGCGGTGCAGGGCCGAATGGCCTACTCCTGCACCTAATTTCTATGTTTCTACATACTCACATACACATACGTATACTATCACTCATGAGCGCACACACGCTTATACACACACACACACACACACACACACACACACACACACACACACACACACACACACACACACACACACACACACACACTCACTCACACTCTGAAGAAGGGTCTCACAAATTCCTTCTCTCCAGAGATGCTGCCTGTCCCGCTGAGTTACTCCATTTTGTGTCTATCTTATCATTTAAACCTGCATTTGCAGTTTCTTCCCACACACACATGTGTATACTCACTCACATACACACATATACATTCTCACTCACGCACACACATGCTCACATACGAACATGCACACACACACACACACGTGTACACTCACATACACACACGTACGTTCTCACTCACGCACACACATGTGTGCACACACACACACATAGTGAGGCAGCAGCTCCACTCGCTGCGCCACTGTCATTATAACTGTTTGTTTTTTTTAAAGAGAGTGCCCTTTAACCCTTCTCCATTGTCTCAATATTGTTCCAGCAAAATACTCCAGCACTTTGTATCCTTTAGTGTATTAACCAGCATCTGCAGTTCCTTGTTTCTACATGTACCTGTCCAAGTGTCTTGTCGCTGTCTGGGAAGGAACTGCAGATGTTGTTATAAGCTGACGATACGCACAAAAAGCTGGAGGAACTTAGTGGGTCAGACGGCATCTCTGGGAGAAGGAGTAGGGTCGAGACCCTTCTTGGGACAGATGTTGTTGCAGTAACTTCCTCCTCTGGCAGCTCGTCCCATACATCCACCACCCTTTGTTAGAGGGTGCCGGCCATACACGGGTGGGTTGGGGGGGGGGGGGGGCGAATGGGATTGGTTTAGATGGACATCCTGGTCGGCATGGAGGGTTTGGGTGAGACGTGCCTCAGTGGGGATGAGGTGCCTTCATTGTGTTGTCTGGGTCGGTAACGAGCGGCTGTGTGTGTGTCCTCTCGTCCCCAGTGTTCGACTTCCACCAGGCGGTCGATGGAGCGCAGGAGCAGCAGCGGCAGGAGCAAGCCGGCAAAATGTCAGTCCCTCGTGCCTTCCTTCCGCTGGGGAGTGTAGGTGGCCGGGCGGGGGGGAAAGGGGAAGGGAAGGTGGGTCCCTGGATACCTGCTCGGCTCTAACGCCTGCTTGTTTTTCTCCTCGCCGTCAGCCTGGGAACGACCAAGAAAGGGATCGGCCCGGTGTACGCGTCGAAAGCCTCCCGGACCGGCCTGCGCATCTGCGACCTGCTCTCGGACTTTGAGGAGTTCGCGAAGCGGTAAGGGGGAAGGAGGAGCGGGTAGAGCCGCTGCCTCAGGACACCGGTTCCATCCCCACCTCGTGCACGCACGTGTTTGTGTGTGTGTGCGCGCGCCCGTGTGGAGTTTGCACGCTCTCCCTGTGACTTTTTAATAATATTTTTATTAGAAGACATATACAATAGGGTACAATACACCTGGAGTATTGCGTACAGTTTTAGTCTCCTAATCTGAGGAAAGACATTCTTGCCATAGAGGGAGTACAGAGAAGGTTCACCAGACTGATTCCTGGGATGGCAGGACTTCCATATGAAGAAAGACTGGATAGACGCGGCATGTACTCGCTGGAATTTAGAAGATTGAGGGGGGATCTTATAGAGACTTACAAAATTCTTAAGGGGTTGGACAGGCTTGATGCAGGAAGATTGTTCCCGATGTTGGGGAAGTCCAGAACAAGGGGTCACAGTTTAAGGATAAGGGGGAAGCCTTTTAGGACCGAGATGAGAAAAACATTTTTCACACAGAGAGTGGTGAATCTGTGGAATTCTCTGCCACAGAAGGTAGTTGAGGCCAGTTCATTGACTATATTTAAGAGGGAGTTAGATGTGGCCCTTGTGGCTAAAGGGATCGGGGGTATGGAGAGAAGGCAGGTACAGGATACTGAGTTGGATGATCAGCCATGATCATATTGAATGGCGGTGCAGGCTCGAAGGGCCGAATGGCCTACTCCTGCACCTATTTCCTATGTTTCTATTAAGAATAACATAATACATTTCATATACAACTTCTTGTTGTTGAATTTAATAATAAAAAAGTAATATAAGCAAAAAGAGAGAAAAAGAAAGTTGGGTAAAGTGGTGAAAGTGCTAGGTCGTGAAAAGTGCAAGACAGAGAGAGGAAGGAGGAAAGATATAAAGAAGAAAAAAAAATTAACAAGAAGGTAAAGCAAAAAAGATAATAAAAGGAAATTAAAATGAAAGGGATGTACCTACTTCGTATCTTTACACACCCCTCACCCGGTTCTGAAACCGTTTATTTTCAGGGTTATGTTGCACCTTATGCTTGTAATAAATCGATAACGGGAGACCAAATCTTTAAGAATTGGTCTGATTTGCCTGCTCGGACGAATCTCAAATCTTCCCGGTGTAACAATTCAGACATGTTTGAAATCCACATTTTAAGCGTTGGTGTTGGTGCGTTTTTCCAGAATTTTAATATACGTTTTTTTTTTTGCCGTTATTAAGCCATAGTTAAGGAAACTCTCTTGGAACTAAGTCAGCTCAGAGCCGGTCTCCGTTGTTGCAAAGATAATCAATTCTGCGTTGGGGTGACTTTTTGAGGCAGCTCGATAGTTGTTGGGAAGAAGCTGCTCCTGAACGTCATAGTTTTTTCCAAGTTCATATCCTTTCTTCCTGAGAAGATTACGGAGAGTTGGTCTGTCAAGGAGGACTCTCGCTAACTTCTACAGGTGCACAGTAGAGAGCTTGCTGACCGGTTGCATCGTGGCTTGGTTCGGCAACTTGAGCGCCCTGGAGAGGAAATGACTACAAAAAGTAGTCAACACTGCCCAGTCCATCATCGGCTCTGACCTTCCTTCCATCGAGGGGATTTATCACAGTTGCTGCCTCAAAAAGGCTGGCAGCATCATCAAGGACCCACACCACCCTGGCCGCACACTCATCTCCCTGCTACCTTCGGCTAGAAGGTACAGGAGCCTGAAGACTGCAACGACCAGGTTCAGGAATAGCTACTTCCCCACAGCCATCAGGCTATTAAACCTGGCTCGGAACTCTGAACATTAATATCCCTCCATCTGTTATTTGCACTTTATTAATTTATTAAGTCATGGGTGTATTTATGTATAGAATTGTAGTCAATGCCTTCTATGTTCTGTTGTGCTATGCAAAGAAAGATTTTCATTGTCCTGTCAGGGACACATGACAATAAACTCTTGACTTTGACTTTGACTTTCTTGCTGATGGCAGGCGTGAAATGAGAGGGTAGCCAGGGTGGTGGTGTGGGTCTCTGATGATGCTTGGCTCCCTGTTTGAGCCAGCGATTCCTGTAGATCCCCTCGATTGTTGGGGAGGTCAGAACCCCGTGATGGACCGGGGCCGTGTTCCCCACGTTTTACAGTCACGTTCCCTCCTGGGGTGTTCAAGTTGCCGAGCCAGGCCGTGAATCAACCAGTCAATATGCTCTCCATTGTGCACCTGCAAAAGTTCAAGAAAACACCGAACTGGCTGCGGAGGCCACAAATAGGCCCCGACCTCGTGTGATCACAGAGTGCTTTTCCCCACAGTGAAAAATTTTGATTCTGTTGTTGGGGGACGTTCCTGTTGAATTCTATAATATGTTGTGTCATTTTTCTCTCTTTAAAATGTTTCTATTGATGTACGGAAACGTAATTATTGTTTCTATGTAAAGCACTTTGGTTTCAACGCGAGTTGATTTAAACGTGCTCTATAAATAAAATGTATTTACTTACTAAGACAGGATCTTGAGATCTTGGGATCTTATTGAAACATATAAGATTGTTAAGTGTTTGGACACGCTAGAGGCAGGAAACATGTTCCCGATGTTGGGGGAGTCCAGAACCAGGGGACACACAGTTTAAGAATCAGGGGCACGCCATTTAGAACGGAGACGAGGAAACACTTTTTCCTCAGCACTGCAAACTACACCCAAGTTGCTGAATGGTAATCTGAAAGGCAGTGTCAGTGATTGTCCAGTAATTGTCCTATATCCACAATAGTTAGAACGATAGCAGAATTATCTTTTAGTTTAGGGTGACACAATGGTGCAGTGCTCTGCATCACAGCGCCAGAGACCCGGATTCGATCCTGACTACGGGGGCTGTCTGTACAGAGTTTGCATGATCTCCCCAAGACCTGCATGGGTTTTCTCCGGGAGGTCTGGTTTCCTGCTGGGAGAATGGAGCAACTGGGCTTGTACACTCTAGAGTTTAGAAGGATGAGAGGGGATTGCATTGAAATATATAAGATTGTTAAGTGTTTGGACACGCTAGAGGCAGGAAACATGTTCCCGATGTTGGGGAAGTCTAGAACCAGGGGCCACACACAGTTTAAGAATAAGGGGCAAGCCATTTAGAACGGAGACAAGGAAACACTTTTTCTCACAGAGAGTTCTGAGTCTGTGGAATTCTCTGCCTCGGAGGGCAGTGGAGGCCGGCTCTCTGGATGCTTTCAAGAGAGAACTAGATAGGGCTCTTAAAGATAGCGGAGTCAGGGGGTATTGGGAGAAGGCAGGAACGGGGTACTGATTGGGGATGATCAGCCATGATCACATTGATTGGCGGTGTTGGCTCGAAGGGCCGAATGGCCTACTCCTGCACCTATTATCTATTGTCTATAAAGTCCTCTCTGCAACAAAGAATGATGATTGGGCTTTGAGGGGCCCTGATCCGAAACGTCCCCCTATTTTCCAGAGGTGCTGCCTGACCCGTTGAGTTACACCTGTGTCTATCTTCGGTTGTCATGGATGTACCCAGCGGTCTGCCATTCAGACACCATCTTGTGAGTTGTGAACTCGAGCAGGCTAAGAGGTGCAGTGTAAATGCACGGCGTACTTAAAACTCTACTCTCTCTCTCCAGCTTCACAGTCCTCGCCAACCACTACAAAGCCATGTACCCCAAGCTGAGCATCGACATCGAGGGGGAGCTGGAGATGTTGAAGGTAAGCGGAGTGTGGGTCAGGCCTTCATTTTAGGCTTCGGCTACTTACCGTTGCATGTGCCGAGGGACCGTGAAAAGTACGGGCGGCGCGGTGGTGCAGCGGTAGAGCTGCTGCCTTATATCTCATATTTATAACACCCTTTTAGATAGTGAGGCCCCGTCGATGGAATTATACAGGGAAAATGAATTAGGCCAACCTATAATGAAAGATATATTGGGGACGAAAATCTACAACATATTCATCAATGTTCGTTAAATGCCAGACATTCTTTAATACAATTTAAAGTATTGCATAGACTGCATTACTCTAAAACAAAATTAAATAGAATTTTGCCAGACATCTCTCCTATCTGTGATAAATGGCAACACTCAGAGGATAATTTAACTCATACTTTTGTTAACTGTATAAAAATCCAAAATTTCTGGACGGATATGTTAAGAATAATTTCTGAAGTTGTTAATACCCAATTGGATCCCGACTCAAAACTAATAATATTAGGAATATCAGAACAAAGCCTAAAACTTGCAACAAGCCAAAGAACGGATGATTACAATCAAGCCGTCCACAGTGTGCAGATACAGTGCAGGAAGTTGGTGTAGATGTTAAACCAAAGATAGACACAAAAAGCTGGAGTAACTCAGCTGGACAGGCAGCATCTCTGGATTGAAGGAATGGGTGACATTTTGGGTCGAGACCCTTCGGCAGAAGGGTCTCGACCCAAAATGTCATCCATTCATTCAAACCAGAGATGCTGCCTGTCCCGCTTGTCCTGCCGAAGGGTCTCGACCCAAAATGTCATCCATTCCTTCTATCCAGAGATGCTGCCTGTCCCGCTGAGTTATTGTATAACAACTGGGCAAAATTTAATATTAACATTTTGGAAAGGTCCCATAACCCCCACAATTAAAATGTGGATTATGGAAATGTCGGAGACCTCACATTTGGAAAGAACTAGACTTGTCTTAATTGACAAACAAGAATTATTTGCTAGAATATCTCCCTTTACTGACTTTTTGAAAAGGTAAATTGGTCCGACACGGAAGCCTGACTGAAACTTGAACCCAGGATTAGATGAATAGTTATGTTTTATAATCTTTTTTTGTTAAATATTTTTATTAGAAGCAAGTACATATCAAGACAAGAATATACATGTCATATACATTCTTAATATTATTAATATTAACAATTATTTCTAATTTGTACTTCTATGAGTTTTTCATTTTTAATATAGATAAGAAGTAAAAGAGAAAAATAAAATAAAAATAGAGATTCAGAAAGATGAATGAAGTATTAAGCAGTTTGTACATCATTGGCGATATATCCATGGGTTATTATATGTAAATCTTCATCTATTCCTTCGTTCAGGCTTCAGTCAGGTTCTTGCACCGAGCCATTTTGACCCTTTAAATATTCAATAAATGGAGACCATATCCCTCTGAATTGATCCAACTTGCCCAGAAGGACAAGTCTTAATCTAGCAATGTTACAAAATTTTGAGATTTTAAAAATCAAGTCTGCAATTTATCCCATCAGATAAAGCATAAAAAGAAGTTTAATTTGACACCTAATTCACTTTCATATCTTCAGTATTAAGAAAGTTATGGCCATTTTCATACTCGGAAATGAGCATCTTGCTCCCCATTGCCTTTCAATTGCTGTGATCTGGAAAAGTTAAAAGCCCATAACATTCTTAAAAATTAAGAGAACTCAATGAAATTTTCAGTTATTATAGATTGAAGCATTCTGAAACAAATATGAAACAATCTTACTTGGATTACCTGAAATTAAAGCATATAATTAGTTAGTTATCTAATTGTAGCTAATTACAAAATTCAATGAGTAGATCTAAACATCTATCAATTTCTTAAGAAAAGATAAACTTTTTTAAAATTGCCTAAGTGTCCAAATAACATTCACACAATAATCCACAATATAACATAATTTTTAAATCTCATTTTCATGAATTTCTGGGCCAAATGGAAGGAATTTAGTGTTTTATGCCTGTAAATTAATGGCCATTTAAATCAACTAGCGAGTGGGTTTTAGTGGAATGCGGTGGATTGGAACGTTGCGGTTAGCGGTGAAGTCGGTATGAAAACTACTGTTGGTTCATACATTTTTTTAGATCCCATTTTGCAACATAAAAATATTATTAATGCCTCCCGAAAAACCAACTTTTAATATAAAAATAAAGTATTTACCTTTTTTTCTCCCCTACGGAAAATGCTTCTGGTTGTCAGCGCTCACGGCTTTTGAAGGTGATTTTTAAATTACTCTAGTTAATAAATAATGTAGAGTAATTTAAAAATACCACCATTCATGAAATGTCGGAGCGATTTTTCTTCAGCAACCAAATCGCCCGACATTCATCGATTTGTCCTGCCTGTTGAAAAACGGCACTTTAAGCCCGCCCCCCTCTGCAAGGCGCGAAAGTCACGCACACGGGGAGCGGCAGAAGTGCAGCGCCGGTAAAGGTACGTTTTGTAACATACCTACTTAATCTTTCCAGATGAAGTGTCTCCGACATTCCAGTGATCCACATTTTAATTGTGGGGGATGTAGGACCCTTCCAAAATCTCAATATTAGTTTTTTCCCAATTATTAAACTTGAATCGATAAAAATTCTTTGATTTATTGTTATTAATTGATCTGTTTTGTAATGTTCCTAATATTATTAATTTTGAGTCAGGAAGCACATTTGTATTAACAACATTCAAAATTATCGAAGTTTTATAATCTACAGACCTATCTCCAAAGTTGTATTATTGGTAATTGATTCTATTTTTTAATCCTTTTATTTTTTATCCTCTTTCTCACTGTATTAAAAAAAATAAACAAATAGAAGCAGATTTGATTATATATGATTGATAAATGAGGATCCTAATACTCTGATGGCTGCAATCCCATCTATTAACAATATGTAATTGATATACTATATGTGGTTTGATTATGATACGTCATGCTTCTAATAAAAATATTATTTAAAAAAAAAGAAAAAAGCTGCTGCCTTATAGCACCCGTGTTTCAATCCTGACAGACAAAATTGCTGGAGAAACTCAGCGGGTGCGGCAGCATCTATGGAGCGAAGGAAATAGGCAACGTTTCGTCCCGAAACGTTGCCTATTTCCTTCGCTCCATAGATGCTGCCGCACCCGCTGAGTTTCTCCAGCAATTTTGTCTACCTTCGATTCTCCAGCATCTGCAGTTCCCTCTTGAACAACTTTCTATCCTGGCTACTGGAATTGTCTGTACGGAGGTTGTACGTTCTCCTCGTGACCACGTGGGTTTTCTACGGGTGCTCCCGTTTCCTCCCACTCTCCAAAGACGTGCACGTCTGTAGGTTAAAATTGTAAGTTGTCCCCAGTGTGTAGGGTAGTGCTAGTGTTCGGGGCGATCGCTGGTCAGCACCAAAGATCCTATAGCGGAGCAAGATAGACCACTTCTGCTAAATGCAATGGGCTGACGTGTAGTACGCAACGGAACGGAACGTGGGCCTTTTTTTCATCCATTTCCGTAACCGGACCCGACCCGACTCGCAGTGTAATCAACGTTGCGGGGGGACAGTTTGCGTTAATAAATTAAAATTCTGAAGATTTTTCCCAAATAACTTTTATTTTTACGAGGATGTTTCCGTAACCGGCTTCCGTCTCCGCACTAGTATCTTTGCTCCGCTATAACGGGATCTTTGGTGCAGGAGACGGAAGCCGGTTACGGAAATGGGGCCGAAAATTACCCATGAATCTGCCCATGACCGTACTACGTCTTTTTCGTCGAGTGATCTATCTTGCTCCGCTATAAGATCTTTTGTCAGCATGGACTGGGTGGTAGGAAGGTGCCTGTTTCTGCGTTGTATCGCTGAAGGCTAAAGGGGGCGCCAGTCAGGGAGGTCAGGCCGTCGACACGCGTTGGCGGCAGCAATGTTTATTAAATGTTTATTTGCCCCGTCTGCAGGTCTACGCCGAGCGAGTGCGACCTTTGGTCAAGGACGGCGTCTACTTCATGTACAAGGCTCTGCACGGGCCGCCCAAGAAGATCCTGGTGGAGTGTGCAAACGCCACGCTGCTGGACATTGATTTCGGTAAGACTCTGCCACCCCCCCACCCTCCCCGCACGCAAGATCTGCCAAGAGTCCTGCAGCACAGAAACAGGCCCTCCGGCCCACACCGGCCAACATCTACACTAGTCTCAGCTAGAGTCGTACAGCACAGAAACAGGCCCAACATGCCCACACCGACCAACATGTCCCATCTACACTAGTCCCAGCTAGAGTCATACATCATGGAAACAGGCCCAACTTGGCCACACCGGCCAACATGTCCCATCTACACTAGTCCCAGCTAGAGTCATACATCATGGAAACAGGCCCTTCAGCCCAACTTGGCCACACTGGCCAACATGTCCCATCTACACTAGTCCCAGCTAGAGTCATACATCATGGAAACAGGCCCTTCAGCCCAACTTGCCCACACCAGCCAACATGTCCCATGTACACTAGTGCCAGATAGAGTCATACATCATGGAAACAGGTCCTTCAGCCCAATTTGCCCACACCAGCCAACATGTCCCATGTACACTAGTGCCAGATAGAGTCATACATCATGGAAACAGGTCCTTCAGCCCAATTTGCCCACACCAGCCAACATGTCCCATGTACACTAGTGCCAGATAGAGTCATACATCATGGAAACAGGTCCTTCAGTCCAATTTGCCCACACCGGCCAACATGTCCCATCTACACTAGTGCCAGCTAGAGACATACAGCACGGAAACAGGCCCAACTTGCCCACACTGGCCAACATGTCCCATCTACACTAGTCCCAGCTGGAGTGATACAATTGGAAACAGGCCCTTCGGCCCAACTTGCCCACACCAGCCAACATGTCCCATCTACACTAGTCCCACCTGCCTGTGTTTGGCCCATAATCCCTCCAAACCTATCCTATCCATATACCTACATGTCTAAATTTTTATTAAACTAAATAGTACCTGCCTCCACTACCTCCTCCAGCAACCTGTTCCATACACCCACCACCATTTGTGTAAAAAAAAGAAACTCTTTCTCCCTCTCACCTTGAACCTGTGACCCCTGGTTCTCGATTCCCCTACTCTGGGCAAAAGACTCTGCGCCAACCTGATCTACACAAAATCTACACTAAAGATAGACGCAAAAAGCTGGAGTAACTCAGCGGGACAGGCAGCATCTCTGGATAGAAGGAATGGATGCCATTTTGGGTCGAGACCCTTTTGGCAGGACATGCGGGACAGGCAGCATCTCTGGATCGAAGGAATAGATTACATTTTGGGTCGAGACCTTTTGACGGGACAAGCAGCATCTCTGGTTTGAAGAAATGGATGACATTTTGGGTCGAGACCCTTCTGCCGAATCTGGAGATGCTGCCTGTCCAGCTGAGTTACTCCAGCTTTTTGTGTCTATCTTTGGTTTAACATCTACACCAACATCTACAGTTCCTTCCTGCACTGTATCTGCACACTGTGGACGGCTCGATTGTAATCATCCGTTGACTGGAGAGCACGCGACAAAAGCTCGGTACACGTGACGGCAAAGCTCAACTCTCCTTCCCTCCGCGTGTGTCGCAGGGACCTACCCCTTCGTGACCTCCTCGAACTGCACCGTGGGCGGGGTGTGCACGGGGCTGGGAATCCCCCCACGCCACGTGGGCAAGGTGTACGGGGTGGTGAAGGCCTACACCACACGGGTCGGAGTCGGTGTCTTCCCCACCGAGCAGGACAACGTGAGTCGCCTTCCCCCTCCCCGCCCCCCCCCCCCCCGAGGGCCACGGCCGCTGGCTCGCTCACGCACCACTCGCTCTCTCCGCCTCTTCACCGGACAGACTCGGCTTGCACTCTCTAGAATTTAGAAGATTAAGGGGGGGATCTTTCATGTGCTGCACCTGTTGATCGGAATCTGTCTCTACTGTGGATTGTAATTAGGAATGTAATTTAGCCTAACCTTATTCATAGCTAATCCAATTTAAAGCATAAATATTGCAATCAAGTGTAAGTTAAAAGACTCGCTACAGTATGCACTAGATTGCACAATTTCAAGCTGAAAAATGCAAAAGCTACGTAGCAATGGGAGGGGGACACACCCTCCTCCAACACCCTCCCCCCCCCCCCCCCCCCCGTTCGCTATGGTTCTCTCGCAATTTCTCACTCCCAACTCTCACCCAATGTTGGCAGCTCTGTGTCAGGACTTTCATATGAAGAAAGACTGGATAGACTCGGCTTGTACTCGCTAGAATTTAGAAGCTTGAGGGGGGGATCTTATAGAGACTTACAAAATTCTTAAGGGGTTGGACAGGCTGGATGCAGGAAGATTGCTCCCGATGTTAGGGAAGTCCAGGACAAGGGGTCACAGTTTAAGGATAAGGGGGAAGTCTTTTAGGACCGAGATGAGAAAATTATTTTTCACACAGAGAGTGGTGAATCTGTGGAACTCTCTGCCACAGAAGGTAGTTGAGGCCAGTTCATTGGCTGTATTTTAGAGGGAGTTAGATGTGGCCCTTGTGGCTAAAGGGATCAGGGGGTATGGAGAGAAGGCAGGTACAGGATACTGAGTTGGATGATCAGCCATGATCATATTGAATGGCGGTGCAGGCTCGAAGGGCCAAATGGCCTCCTCCTGCACCTATTTTCTATGTTTCTATCTTTCACCCTCTTTCAGACTGCCAGATGACTTTAGTTTAGAGAAACAGCTTCTTCGGCCCACCGGGTCTGTGTCGACCAGCGATCCCTGCATGTTAACACTATCCTACACTCACTGAGTAAGTCAGTAAGTTTATTGGCCAAGTATTCACATACAAGGAATTTGCCTTGGTGCTCCACCCACAAGTAACAACATAACATACAGTGACAGTTACGAATGACGCAGAAGACTCAGACACTCGGGACAATTTTCACATTTACCAAGCCAATTAACCTGCAAACCTGCACGTATTTGGAGTGTGGGAGGAAACCCAAGATCTCGGAGAAAACCCACGCAGGTCACGGGGAGAATGTACACACTCCATACAGACAGCACCCACAGTAGTCGGGATCGAACCCGGGTGTCCGGTGCTGTATTCGCTGTAAGGCAGCAACAGAATAAGGGGTCAGCCATTTAGAACGGAGACGAGGAAACACCTTTTCTCACAGAGAGTTGTGAGTCTGTGGAATTCTCTGCCTCAGGGGGCAGTGGAGGCCGGTTCTCTGGATGCTTTCAAGAGAGAGCTAGATAGGGCTCTTAAAAATAGCGGAGTCAGAGGATATGGGGAGTAGGCAGGAACGGGGTACTGATTGGAGATGATCAGCCATGATCACATTGAATGGCGGTGCTGGCTCGAAGGGCCGAATGGCCTACTCCTGCACCTATTGTGTATTGGCTAACTCCACCGCTGCGTCCCCGTTTAGTGTTGGGGTCCTTCTTCAGACTGGGCGGGGTGATGTTTCAGGTCAGGACCCTTCTTCAGAATGCCCGATGACATTTTCGATCGGGGCCTTCATCAGACTGGAGGTGACGATTCAAGTCGGGTCCCTTCTTCTGACTGGAGTTGGGACCGTTTTCAGAATGCTAGATGAGATTTTGGGTCGGGGGCCCTTCTTCAAATTGCTAGATGACGTTTCAGGTCGGGACCCTTCTTCAGACTAGAGGTGACCTTTCAGGTTGGGACCCTTCAGACTATGGGTGATGTTTTGGGTAGGGAATCTTCAGGTTGCTAGATGACATTTTGGGTCTTTCAATGATTTAATGTAATTAGCCTAAGGCCACACTGCGATCACCCTGTGTACCAACACTATCTTATACACACTTGGGAAAATTTACCATTTTACCAAAGCCAATTAACCTACAAACCTGCACGACTTTGGAGTGTGGTAGGGAACAGGAGCACCCAGAGAAAACCCACGCAGGACAGAGATCGTACAAACTCCGCACAGATAGCACCCATAGTCTCTGGCGCTGTAAGGCAGCAACTCTACCGCTGCGCCACCCTTGTTCTCGACCCCACCACTGACCGCTCTGTGTCTTGTCTCCCCAGGAGTTTGGCGAGTTGCTGCAGACTCGAGGCCGGGAGGTCGGGGTGACCACGGGCCGCAGGAGGCGGTGCGGCTGGCTGGACCTGGTGCTGGTCAAATACGCCCACATGATCAACGGCTTCTCAGCGTGAGTCTGCCCTGCCCACCTTCCCTGCCTGCTGATCCCCTCCCGCCGATCCCCCGCCCCACCCCCGCCCATCCCCTTCCTGCCAGCTCCGCCCGCCTAATATGAATATTAGAAACATCGAAAATAGGTGCAGGAGGAGGCCATTCGGCCCTTCGAGCCAGCACTGCCATTCATTGTGATCATGGTTGATCGTCCCCAATCAATAACCCGTGCCTGCCTTCTCCCCATATCCCTTGACTCCACTAGCCCTTAGAGCTCTATCCAACCCTCTCTTAAATCCATCCAGTGATTTGGCCTCCACTGCCCTCTGTGGCAGGGAATTCCACAAATTCACAACTCTCTGGGTGAAAACGTTTTTCTCACCTCAGTCTTAAATGGCCCCCCCTTTATTCTAAGATTGTGTGGCCCTTGGTTCTGGACTCGCCCAACATTGGGAACATTTTTCCTGCATCTAGCTTGTCCAGTCCTTTTATAATTGTATATGTTTCTATGAGATCCCCCTCATCCTTCTAAACTCCAGTGAATACAAGCCTAGTCTTTTCAATCTTACCTCATATGACAGTCCCGCCATCCCTAGATACCGCTAGCCCCTAAAGCTCTATCTAACTCTCTTTTAAATTCATCCAGTCAATCGGCCTCCCCTGCCTTCTGTGGCAGAGAATTCCACAGATTCACAACTTTCTGGCTGAAAACTTTTTTTCTCATCTCCGTTTTAAATGGCCTCCCCTTTATTCTTGGACTGTGTGGCCCCTGGTTCTACCGCTGGTATTGAATGGTACCAACTTAGCTAACCGCTACAAACTCCTCCCTACCCCTTGCCCTTCCACGTCTCTCCCAACCCGCCTCCCCTCTGCCCCACCTGGGCTCGCACCCATTTTCCCTCTCCCCCCCCCCCCCCCACCCACATTCCATCCTCTGGCTTCACAATTCGCAAACTCTTCAATCCATTTGTCTCCTTCAGTTTTAATCTCCGGGGTTTGTTCCAGCCATCTGCCTATTTTTTTTTTTAAAACATCTCTCGTCTGTGTGCATCTGTTACCTAAAATAAAATAGACACAAAATGCTGGAGTAACTCAGCAGGTCGAGCCTTATCGACCTTTAGAGCCCTATCCTTTAAGAGGCCTTAAAGGCATTTAAGAGCCCTCCCTAGCTCTCTCTTGAAAGCATCCAGAACCAGGGGCCACACACACAGTTTAAGAATAAGGGGTAAGCCATTTAGAACGGAGACGAGGAAACACCTTTTCCTCACAGAGGGTGGTGAGTCTGTGGAATTCTCTGCCTCAGAGGGCGGTGGAGGCCGGTTCTCCGGATGCTTTCAAGAGAGAGCTAGATAGGGCTCTTAAAGATAGCGGAGTCAGGGGATACGGGGAGAAGGCAGGAACGGGGGTACTGATTGGGGATGATCAGCCATGATCACATTGAATGGCGCTGCTGGCTCGAAGGGCCGAATGGCCTCATCCTGCACCTATTTTCTATTGTCTGTTGCCTTCTGTGGCAGAGAATTCCACAGATTCACAACTCTTTATTGTCGATCAGCATCTCTGGAGAATGTTTGATCGGATCGAGACCCTTCAGACCCTGAGCTGCCTCTACCTATTACCTGACAGGGTTTGTCCTCTATCCCAGATTTCTTTCTCCCCCCCCCCCTCCCCCCACCTCCCTTTAATCAGTCTGACGAAGGGGTCCAGACCCGAAACGTCACCTGTCCATTTTCTCCAGCGATGCTGCCTGACCCGCTGAGTTACTCTGGCACAGTGCCCTGCAGGTTATGGAGTGTTGATACACTCCAATATGAAGATGGATACAAAAAGCTGCAGTGACTCAACGAGCCAGGCAGCATCTCTGGCGAGAAGGTTATTTTACAAGAATGTTGCCTGGGTTTCAGCAGCTAAGTTACAGAGAAAGGTTGAACAAGATAGGTCTTTATTCTTTGGAGCGCAGAAGGTTAAGGGGGGACTTGATAGAAGTCTTTAAAATTATGAGAGGGATAGACAGAGTTGACGTGGTTAAGCTTTTTCCGTTGAGAATAGGGTAGATTTGAAAATGAAATGACAGAAGTTTCGGGGTAACATGAGGGGGAACTTCTTTACTCAGAGTGGTGGCTGTGTGGAATGAGCTTCCAGTGGACGTGGTGGAGGCAGGTTAGTTTTTATCATTAAAAATAAATTGAATAGGTATATGTTCGGGAAAGGGAATGGAGGGTTATGGTCTGAGTGCAGGTAGATGGGACTAGGTGAGAGTAAGTGTTCGGCAGGGACTAGAAGGGCCGAGATGGCCTGTTTCCGTGCTGTAATTGTTATAAGGAATGGGTGACGTTTCGGGTTGGGAGGTGATACCGCAGTTATACGAGTCATTGGTGAGTCCACATTTGGAATATTTTCTTCAGTCTTGGTCACCTTGTTGTAGGTGAGATGCTGCGACACAAAAGGCCGTCTCGACCCGAAACGTCACCCGTTCCTTCTCTCCAGAGATGCTGCCCGTCCCGTCTAGTTACTCCAGCTTTTTGTGTCCATCCCCGGTTTAAACCAGCACCTACAGTTCCTTCCTGCACACGTTCCATTGTGATGTGAGTGTGCTTTAATTTCCCTCTTAGGCTGGCCCTGACCAAATTGGATATCCTGGACACGTTTCAAGAAATAAAGATTGGAGTGGGCTACAAGCTTGAAGGGAAGACAATCCCCTACTTTCCAGGTGGGTAGGTTAGCCTAGTTTATTGTCACCCGTACTGAGGTACAGTGAAAAGCATTTTGTTGCATGCTAACCAGTCAGCGGAAAGACAATACATGATTACAATCGAACCGTCCACAGTGTACAGATACATGATAATGGGAATAACGTTCAGTGCAAAGTAAAGCCTGATGAAAGATCGTCCGAGGTTCACCAGTGAGGTAGTTGGTAGTTCAGGACTACTTGTTGGTAGGATGGTTCAGTTGCCTGATAACAGCTGCGAAGAAACTGTCCCTGAATCTGGAGGTGTGCGTTTTCACACTTCCGTACCTCTTGCCTGATGGGAGAGGGGAGAAGAGGGAGTGACCTGGGTGAGACTGACAATAGACAATAGGTGCAGGAGTAGGCCATTCGGCCCTTCGAGCCAGCACCGCCATTCACTGTGGTCATGGCTGATCATCCCCAATCAGTACCCCGTTCCTGCCTTCTCTCCATATCCTCTGACTCCGCTATAGAAATATAGAAAATAGGTGCAGGAGTAGGCCATTCGGCCCTTTGAGCCTGCACCGCCATTCAATATGACCATGGCTGATCATCCAACTCGGTATCCTGTACCTGCCTTCTCTCCATACCCCCTGATCCCTTTAGCCACATGGGCCACATCTAACTCCCTCTTAAATATAGCCAATGAACTGGCCTTTACTACCTTCTGTGGCAGAGAATTCCACAGATTCACCACTCTCTGTGTGAAAAATGTTTTTTCTCATCTCGGTCCTAAAAGACTTCCCCCCTTATTCTTAAACTGTGACCCCTTGTTCTGGACTTCCCCAACATCGGGAACAATCTTTCTGCATCTAGCCTGTCCAACCCCTTAAGAATTTTGTAAGTTTCTACAAGATCTTTAAGAGCCCTATCTAGCTCTCTCTTGAAAGTGTCCACTGGTCCTTGACGATGCTGCCGGCCTTGCCGCGGCTGCGTGAGGTGTCGATGGAGTCGATGGAAGGGAGGTTGGTTTGTGTGATGGTCTGGGCTGCCTCGCGGTTTCTTGCGGGTTTAGACGGAGCTGCTCCCAAACCGTGCTGTGATGCATCCTGACAATATGCTTTCTACGGCACATCTGTAGACGCTACCACAACTAGACAGCGGGCCTGAACTACTATCTGCCTCATTGGAAACCCTCGGACTATTGTTAATTGGAGTTATCTTTGATTGGGTTTATCTTGCACTAAACATTATGCACATTATTCCCTTTATCATAAATCTGTACACTGTGGGCGGCTCGATTGTAATCGTGTATTGTCTTTCTGCTGACTGGTTAGCACACAACAAAACGCTTTTCACTGTAGCTCCGTACACGTGACAATAAACCTAACTAAAGTTGGTGAGAAAAGGCCATCTCATGTGTGTGTGTGTGTGTGAGACTGCATGTATGTGAGTCTGACTGTGTGTGTGTGTGTGTGTGACTGGCTGTGTGTGTGTGTGACTGGCTGTGTGTGTGTGTGACTGGCTGTGTGTGTGTGACTGGCTGTGTGTGTGTGTGTGAGACTGGCTGTGTGTGTGTGTGTGTGACTGGCTGTGTGTGTGTGTGTGTGTGAGACTGGCTGTGTGTGTGTGTGAGAGACTGGCTGTGTGTGTGTGTGTGTGACTGGCTGTGTGTGTGACTGTGTGTGTATGTGTGACTGTGTGTGTGAGAGACTGGCTGTGTATGTGTGTGTGACTGGCTGTGTGTGTGTGTGTGTGTGTGAGACTGGCTTGTGTATGTGTGTGAGACTGGCTGTGTGTGTGTGTGAGACTGGCTGTGTGTATGTGTGACTGGCTGTGTGTATGTGTGTGAGACTGGCTGTTTGTGTGTGTGACTGGCTGTGTGTATGTGAGACTGGCTGTGTGTGTGTGTGTGTGAGACTGGCTGTGTGTGTGACTGTGTGTGACTGGCTGTGTGTGTGTGAGACTGGCTGTGTGTGTGTGAGACTGGCTATGTGTGTGTGACTGTGTGTGACTGGCTGTGTGTGTGTGAGAGACTGGCTGTGTGTGTGTGTGTGTGTGACTGGCTGTGTGTGTGTGTGTGTGAGACTGGCTGTGTGTGTGTGTGTGTGTGAGACTGGCCGTGTGTGTGTGTGAGACTGGCCGTGTGTGTGTGTGAGACTGGCTGTGTGTGTGAGACTGGCTGTGTGTGTGTGTGTGTGAGACTGGCTGTGTGTGTGAAACTGGCTGTGTGTGTGAAACTGGCTGTGTGTGTGAGACTGGCTGTGTGTGTGTGAGACTGGCTGTGTGTGTGAGACTGGCTGTGTGTGTGTGTGTGAGACTGGCTGTGTGTGTGTGTGTGTGAGACTGGCTGTGTGTGTGAGACTGGCTGTGTGTGTGTGAGACTGGCTGTGTGTGTGTGTGTGTGTGTGTGTGTGTGTGGCTGGCTGTGTGTGTGTGGCTGTGTGTGTGACTGGCTGTGTGTGAGACTGGCTGTGTGTGTGTGTGAGACTGGCTGTGTGTGTGTGTGTGTGAAACTGGCTGTGTGTGTGAGACTGGCTGTGTGTGTGTGTGTGTGTGTGTGTGTGTGAGACTGGCTGTGTGTGTGTGTGTGTGTGACTGTCTGTGTGTGTGAGACTGGCTGTGTGTGTGTGAAACTGGCTGTGTGTGTGTGTGACTGGCTGTGTGTGTGTGTGACTGTCTGTGTGTGTGTGTGTGTGTGTGTGTGAGACTGTCTGTGTGTGTGTGTGACTGGCTGTGTGTGTGACTGGCTGTGTGTGTGACTGACTGTGTGAGTGACTGTGTGTGTGTGTGTGTGTGTGACTGTGTGTGTGACTGGTTGTGTGTGTGTGTGACTGTCTGCGTGTGAGTGTGTGGCTGCGTGTCTGTGCGTGCGTGTGTCTGTCTGTGTAAGTGTTTGAGCGCGCGTGCTTCCACTCCAAAAGACTGAGCCGCCCTGCCTGACCCCCTGTCTCCCTGCCTCTAGCTAACCAAGAGGTGCTGAACAAGGTGCAGGTGGAGTACGTCACTCTGCCGGGCTGGATGAAGAGCACAGAGAACGTGCGCTCCTTCAACGAGCTGCCGGACAACGCCAGGAAATACGTGGACTTCATCGTGGAGCATGTCGACGTGCCGAGTGAGTACTGAGGAAGGAAACCCGCCAAAGCAGAATCTCTTGCCCAGAGGTGGGGAATCGGGAACCGGAGGACATCGGTTTACGGTGACGGGAGGAAAGATTTAAAAGGAACCCAAGGGGTAACCTTTTCACACAGAGAGCAGTGTGTGTATGGAACGAGCTGCCGGAGGAGGCAGTTGAGGCTGGGACTATCCCAACGTTTATGAAACAGTTAGACAGGTACATGGATAGGACAGGTTTGGAGGGATATGGGCCAAAGGCAGGCAAGCAGGTGGGACTAGTGTAGACGGGGCATGTTGGTCAGTGTGGGAAGGTTGGGCCAAAGGGCCTGTTTCCACACTGTGTGACTGTCCGCTCCTCAAAGCCCCACAGAGACTGTGTTAGGTCTTGTTCGTTCTCCTACTGTCATCTAGACATTCGATCAGAGCTTGGTGCAGTCCTAAATAGGGAGGGGAGGGGTGGAGTTTGGTTTGATCCATCAAACGCCATCGCAACGGCTACGAGGCCGACTGGACGGCAGAGTGGCTGCCTCACCGCGCTTCGTTCAATCCTGACTTCAGGAGTTTTACACTCGAGAGGCACAGCGTGGAAACAGGCGCTTCAGCCCAACCGAGTCCCTGTGGCCGTGTGGGCTTTCTCCTGGTGCTCCAGTTTCCTCCCACACTCCAAAGACGTATAGGCTTGGCGGTTTAGTCTGACAACAGCACAGTGGCGCAGCGGTAGAGTTGTTGCCTCATGGCCCCAGAGACCCGGGTTCAATCCGGAGTACGGGTGCTGTCTGTACAGAGCTTGTACCTTCTCTCCGAGATCTTCGGTTTCCTCCCACACTCCAAAGACGTACAGGTTTGTAGGTTCATAGAAACATAGAAATTAGGTGCAGGAGTAGGCCATTCGGCCCTTCGAGCCTGCACCGCCATTCAATATGATCATGGCTGATCATCCAACTCAGTATCCTGTACCTGCCTTCTCTCCATACCCTCTGATCCCCTTTAGCCACAAGGGCCACATCTAACTCCCTCTTAAATATAGCCAATGAACTGGCCTCAACTACCCTCTGTGGCAGAGAGTTCCAGAGACCCACCACTCTCTGTGTGAAAAAAGTCCTTCTCATCTCGGTCCTAAAGGATTTCCCCCTTATCCTTAAGCTGTGACCCCTTGTCCTGGACCTCCCCAACATCGGGAACAATCTTCCTGCATCTAGCCTGTCCAGCCCCTTAAGAATTTTGTAAGTTTCTATAAGATCCCCTCTCAATCTCCTAAATTCTAGAGAGTATAAACCGAGTCTATGCAGTCTTTGTACATAAGACAGTCCTGACATCCCAGGAATCAGTCTGGTGAACCTTCTCTGCACTCCCTCTATGGCAATAATGTCCTTCCTCAGATTTGGAGACCAGAACTGTACGCAATACTCCAGGTGTGGTCTCACCAAGACCCTATACAACTGAAGTAGAACCTCCCTGCTCCTATACTCAAATCCTTTTGCTATGGCTTTGGCTTTGATTAATCTTTGGCTTTGATTAAAAAATGAGTCTGAAGAAGGGTTTCAGCCCGAAACGTTGCCTCTTTCCTTCGCTGAGGTTCTCCAGCAATTTTGTCTACCTTTGATTCTCCAGCATCTACAGTTCCTTCTTGAACAAAAAATTATACATGGTGTGTAGGTTAGTGCTAGTGTGTACGCGGTGATCGCTGGTTGGCGCTGACTCGGTGGGCCGAAGAGCCTGTTTTGCCCCGCATCGCTTAAGTTAAACTAATCTAAAAATGTGTAGGAAGGAACAGCAGATGCTGGTTTACACTGAGATAAAGACAAAATGCTGGAGTGCTGGAGCAACTCAGCGGGTCAGGCAGCATCTCTGGAGAGAAGAGAAAAGGTGACGTTTCGGGTCGGGACCCTTCTTCAGATATCTAAAGACGTTGCCTGACCCGCTGAGTTGCTCCAGCACTTTATGTCCATCTCATGTAGTGTTCTACAACAGGGAGTAATTACCTCAGGTCGGGTGGGGTTGGGGAAGGAGGTGAGGAGAAAGAACTGTTCACATCCTCACACCCACCTCACCTCGCGCTTTTCTCCTTGCAGTTAAATGGATTGGCGTCGGAAAGTCACGGGAGTCCATGATCAAGCTGTTCTGAAGACGTGAATGCCAAAATTAATAGCCCCCCACCCCTTCCCCCCACCTCTTCCCCCCCCCCCCCCCCAACCGCCCCAATCCTACTTCAGACCGCAAAAAAACCCCTACGATGAAGAACCAGCCAACGCCAGACCAGTCCGACCAGCGGCCTGGAACTCATCAGCCAGATCCTCCGTAAACGGCTAATGGACCACGCTGAGGCACAGAGCTGTTCATCGAGGATCAAACCAGCTGAGAACGCGAGTGAGAGAGAGAGAAAGACACACACAGAGTCCCCTGTGGAACCAGGGGCTTATTTTTATATTTTATTTTTTTTAAATGCAACCAAAAGCCGCAAGAGCGTCTTTAGCAGCCAAAACTAAAAGCACTCCGGCAGGAGCGTGTGACTAAAGTATTAGTGAGTTTGCGCAAATTTGACTTTTTACTAAGGTGTTGATATCCGGGTCAGTGCAGGTGGTGGCTGGGCAGCCATCTTTCATAGAAACATAGACAATAGGAGCGTGAGTAGGGTCATCCACAGTCAGTGCCTTCCCGTTCCTGCTTTCTCCCCATACCCCTTGATTCCGTTTTCCCTAAGAGCTCTCTTGAAAACATCCAGTGAATCGGCCTCCACTGCCTTCTGTGGCAGAGAATTCCACAGATTCACAACTCTCTGGGTGGAAAAAAATATCCTCATCTCAGTCCTAAATGGCCGACCCCTTATTCTTAAACTGTGTGTGACCCCTGGTTCTGGACTCCCCCCAACATGGGGAACATTTTCCCCGCATCTATCCTGTCCAAGCAATCCGTTAAGAATTTTATATGTTTCTATAAGATCCCCTCTCATCCTTCTAAATTCCAGTGGATACAAGCCCAGTCGACCCATTCTTTCATCGTATGTCAGTCCCGCCATCCCGACTGACGTCACGATCAAACCCGCGGGATTCCAAGCCGTCGTAGCGTCGAGCTTGAAAGGGCTCAGAGAAGAGATTTGGTCCAATCGCTTAAGAATTTTATACGTTCCATCCATGGTGGATATAGATCAGCCAAGGTTCCCCCCCACCCCCAATTGCCCCATGACCTCCTGGGGTCGAGAGGGAGGTTCCTGCACCCTGACTGCTCTGTGGCCTCCAGGGGTTAGAGAGAAGAAGAGGGGGGGAGGGAGAGAATCAGCCAGGGTTCCCACTCCCTATCACTGACCAGTGAACTGAGACAGAGAGAGAGAGAGAGAGAGAATCACTGCCCTGTGACTGAGAATCACTGTCCTGGGTTAGGGATGGAGGGAGGGGGAATCAGACAGGGTTCAAGCTCTCCGTCACTTTCCGTCCAGTGAACTCCTGGGGTAGAGGAGGGGGGGGGGGGGGGAAGGGTGGGTGAATCGGGCACAGTTTCGTGCTCACTGTCGCTGCTCTGTGACCCCCACCCCCCTCCCCGGGTTAAATAAAGAGAGAGATGTCGGGAGGGGGAATCAGACTGTGCTCCTGCTCCTGGCCGATGACCCCCCTGGGGTAGAGAAAAAGGGGGGTGGGAGCAGGAGGAATCTGACAGGGTTGCCCGCTCAATGTCCCTGCTCTGTGACCCCCCCCCCCCCCCCCGGGTTAGAGAGGCGGGGGGTGGGAGGAGGAATCGGAATCAGACACCAGTGCTCTCCTGGGTCAGTGTGTGTGGGGGGTGGAGGGAATCGGACAGTTCTTGCTCATCTATCCCTCGAGCCCTTGGGGCGGAGGTATCAGGCAGGGTTCCCACACCCTGTTACCCCCCCCCCCCCGGGTAGAGGGGAGGGAGGAGGAATCAGACTGTGATCCTGTCCCCCGCCACTGCTCAACGATCCCCTTGGGTGAGAGAGAGAATGAGAGAGAGACGGGAGAAAGAAAGAATCACTGCCCAGTGACGTCCTGGGTTCGAGGGAGAAAAAAATCAGCCACTGTTCTTGCTCCCCGCCGATTTACACGTGCTTGATCTACACATTTTGTTTTTCACAATGACACGCTTTCTCTAATCACCAGCCAAGTTTAATTTTACATGCTCTGTAATCAAAAGCAACAGCAGATGCGGGTTCTTACCAAAGATAGTGCTGGAGTAACTCAGCGGGCCAGGCGGCATCTCTGGAGAACTTGGATGGATGCTGCTTCGGGCCAAGACCCTACGATCAGTCTGAGGAAGCGTCCCGACCCATCCACGTCCTCCAGAGATGCTGCCTGTCCCGCTGAGTTAACGGCCTGACTCACTTTCACGACCTTTTTTTGCTCATGGACATTTTTCATCAGGCTTAAAAAAAAAACGCCGCGACCTACTTAATGCTATGAGTACCTACGACTAGTATCACAACCTACCTACGACCTCGTGGCAACCATACTGCGAGTATGAGTCAAGGGCAAACTTGGCAGAGGTCATGAATTAGGGCGTGAAAGTGGGACAGGCCCTTTACTCCAGCACTGCACCTGTCCATGTTCTCCACAGATGCTGCCTGACCCGCTGAGTTACTCCAGCACTTTGTACCTGTCCATGTTCTCCACAGATGCTGCCTGACCCGCTGAGTTACTCCAGCACTTTGTACCTGTCCATGTTCTCCACAGATGCTGCCTGACCCACTGAGTTACTCCAGCACTTGATGCCCCTGTCCACATGCTGAGTCCCACCCCACCTCCCCTTTCCAGCTCTCTTCCCCCTTACTCCAACAATCCAAGGTCGCATCCTGACCCAGAACGTCATCTATTCACGTTCTTTCTCCAGAGATGCTGCCTGACCCGCCGAGTTACTCCAGGGTCTTGTGTCTATCCTTTAAGTTGCCAGTTATTTTTGTAATAAGGAACGCAAATCTCCGCCTGGTACCCGTATACGTGGGTGGTGTCTGGCCCGTGTTTGTGTAAAAGGCGAGGTGCCTGTATTTACCTTCCCCCTTCCCTCATCTGTGCCCCTCACTGCCCCATTAGTGGTGGCATGAGTCTCAAAGGTGTGTGGGGAGGGGGTGATGAGAGGGGGCCCTTCAGAGTTTGTAGAAAGGAACCGCAGATGCTGGTTTAAACCGAATATAGACACAAAAAAAGCTGGAGTAACTCAGCGGGACAGGCAGCATCTCTGGAGAGAAGGAATGGGTGATGCTTTGGGTCAAGTCTGAAGAAGGGTCTCGACCTGAAACGTCACCCCTTCCGTCTCTCCAGAGACGCTGCCCGTCCCGCTGAGCTACTCCAGCGTTTCTGTGTCTACCTTCACTGAAGTTGTTCTGTACCCCTCCCTCATCTCCCCTCCCCCCCAAGGGTCTGTGGCTGTTTCAATCAACCTCTGGGCCCTCCCGGTTAAAACAGCCCATGTCCCGTTCACAAGAGGCCACTATCGTACGAAACCGCACGACCGGGGTCCGGAATGAGGAGAAGCTGGAAGGAGCCATCACAGAGGATTGTAGGGAGGGAGCTCCTGGATTCCAGAGTTGTGTGTGGGGGGGGGTCCATGGATGAAGTCAATAGGCTACACTCCAGCGCATGCATGCCATAATGCCGTAAAACGCAATAACTGCCCCTCATAGAGGCTCGTATTTGCCAGCGTCTTATTAATCCCACAGGAATGCCTATTTTACACTCCGTGTACATCACCTATGCACTGAGACATATTAAAATGAACTGATGTTTCCTTCACACTTCCGAGGTGTTTTTTGTTTAAAAGGAAGATTAACCAGGCCGGATAATGTGACAGAAATGAGCTCTCGGCTACCATCCATCCAGTCTGAGGAAGGGTCCCGACTTGAAACGTCACCGAGCCATGTTCTCCAGATATGCTGGCCCATTTGCCCATCACCCACTCGGTCCCTACCTCCTTCCCCTCCCTTTCCAATCTGCCAACCACACCCCCCTCCCCACCTGTATCCACCTATCATTGAAATTGAAAATCTTTATTATAACCATATAACAATTACAGCACGGAAACGGGCCTTCTCGGCCCTTCCAGTCCGTGCCGACCATTTATTTTCCCCAAATTATCATTTTCCTGAGTACTTACATTCCCAGAGGAAACGGAAAAACGCTGCTCAACCAGTGTCCATTCAGTATGCGGTAAAAAATAAATAGAAATAAAAATTAAAATACATATATCATCATGAGTTCCAATCGGCAGCGGCACGACGATGGCTCTGCTTCAGTGTGTCCAGGTTGGTGGGCGATACTTTGGCAGGGGGCAAAGTTCCGTTTATCAGTCTTATAGCCTGCGGGAAGAAGCTGAGGAGCATCCTGCTGGTTTTGCAGCTGATGCTCCTCCAACCTCATCTACTGCATCCGCTGCTCCAGATGCCAGCTGATCTGGGCTTAAACATTGAATTTTCTCAATTCTGTTAACCCAGACTGTCACCTCTCCCTCAGCCCTCGGGCCCTGACATTCCTTCTCCATCTCCCCCCACCCCCACCCAAATCGTACTAGCTTCTCATTTTCACACTACAAACAGCTTACAATGGCCTGCTTCCTTTATCACCAATACTTTTTTGCATATCTTTCATTCATTGTTCTTTATCTCTCCACATCACCGTCTATATCTCTCGTTTCCCTGATCCCTGACCAGTCGGAAGAAGGGTTTCGACCCGAAACGTCGCCTATCTCCTTCGCTCCATAGATGCTGCTGCACCCGCTGAGTTTCTCCAGCTTTTTGTGTAACCCTCCTGTACCTCTTCCCAGATGGCAGGATGGAGAATATGTGATGCGATGGGTGGTAGGGGGTCTTTGATGATGGAGATGGCTCTGTTGATACATCTCTTCCTGTATATGTCCAGCAGGAAAGGGAGTGGAGCACCAATAATCCTGCTGGCAGTCTGGTCTTCACGATCCTGTCTAGTTGGTGCCGTTCATACGCTTTGCAGCTCCCGAACCAGGAAGTGATGCAGTAGGTTAATGTGCTCTCGATTGTCCCCCTGTAAAAAGTTCGTAGGTGTGCAGTGGGGAGACCTCGATCGATGTGCAGAGGTGCATGGCGTTGTTTTCCCGCCCTCCTGAAGTCGACCACCGTCTCCTTCGTTTTTCCCACGTTGAGAATGAGGTTGTGGGATTTGCACCATCCTGTGAGCAGCTCCACCACCATCCTGTAAGCCGGCTCATCATTGTCACTGATGAGACCCACCACTGTTGTGTCATCAGCGAACTTGTTGATGAAGTTGCCAGACTCCACACAGGCAGCACCCGTGTTCAGCATCAAACCCGGATATCTGGTGCTGTGAGGCAGTAGCTCTACCATGGCCCCATTTAAAAGACATTTGGACCAGTGCACGGATAGAACCGGTTTAGAGGGTTCTGGGGCAAACACTTGCATGTGGGACTAGCGTAGATGGGTCGGCATAGGCAAGGTGGGCCGAAGGGCCTGTTTTGGTGCTGTATGACTATAAATAGAGACTAATATGGGGATCTCTCCATTGGTTTGCAACCTTGTGGTCAGGGAGCTAGTTTGTAGAAACATAGAAAATAGGTGCAGGAGTAGGCCATTCGGCCCTTCGAGCCTGCACCGCCATTCAATATGATCATGGCTGATCATCCAACTCAGTGTCCCATACCTGTCTTCTCTCCATACACTCTGATCCCTCTAGCCACAAGGGTCACATCTAACTCCCTCTTAAATATAGGCAATGAACTGGCCTCAACTACTTTCTGTGGCAGAGAATTCCACAGATTCACCACTCCATATAACAATTACAGCCTTCTCGGCCCTTCCAGTCCGTGCCGACCATTTATTTTCCCCCTCTGTGTGAAAAATGTTCACAGTGACCCCTATGGCTACGCCAGCGGGAGATATGTCTCCTGTTAGGGTCTCCCATGCCGGACAGGTCAAAGGGTAGAGGCGAGACGAAGAGCGATCCACTGGTCCTCCAGGTTGGGGGTTGAGCACAGGGCTAACAACCCTGCCTCGTAAAACAAATATGTAACGGAAACAGCTACTGAAGGGATCATCACTACATGCCAGGAGGCTTAATAAGCAGTAAGTAAGTAAATAAATATGGGGATGAGGCATCATCTGTGCACAGAATGTTCTGATGTGAGAGGATAGTGAGGTGAATTAATCGAGACTTTAAAAAAAAAGAAAATTGCCTAGTATTTTGAAGAGATTGACCCAGATCATTGTGGAATGGGCATTGAAATACTATGTTCCTGCGAGCCAGCTAATCCGACCTCTGAAGAAGGCACCTCTTCCCTTCACTCCCGCTCCACCCCTTCCCCGGGCACTTTCCCTTGCAACCGCAAGAGATGCTACACTTGTCCCTTCACCTCCCCCCTCCACTCCTTTCAGGGACCCAAGCAGTCCTTCCAAGTCCGACAGAGGTTCACCTGCACCTCCTCCAACCTCATCTACTGCATCCGTTGCTCCAGATGCCAGCTGATCTACATCGGTGAGACCAAGCGGCGGCTGGGCGATCGTTTCGCCGAACACCTCCGCTCGGTCCGCAATAACCAACCCGACCTCCCGGTGGCTCAGCACTTCAACTCCACCTCCCATTCCGTATCCGACCTCTCGGTCCTGGGCCTCCTCCACGGCCAGAGTGAGCAACACCGCAAGTCGGAGGAACAGCACCTCATATTCCGCTTGGGGAGTCTGCATCCTCTGGGCTTGAACATTGAATTTTCTCAATTCTGTTAACCCTGGCTGCCTCCTCCCCTTCCCACCTCTCCCTCAGCCCTCGGGCCCCGGCATTCCTTCTCTCTCTATCTCCCCCCCCCCCCCACCCAAGTCGCACTAGCTTCTCATTTTCACACCACAAACAGCCTGTCTCCTTTATCATCAATACTTTTTTGCATATCTTTCATTCATTGTTCTTTATCTCTCCACATCACCGTCTATATCTCTTGTTTCCCTGATCCCTGACCAGTCTGAAGAAGGGTCTCGACCCGAAACGTCGCCTGTCTCCTTCGCTCCTTAGACGCTGCTGCACCCACTGAGTTTCTCCAGCTTTTTGTGTAACCCTCTGAAGAAGGGTTTCGGCCCGAAACGTCGCCTATTTCCTTCACTCCATAGATGCTGCTGCACCCGCTGAGTTTCTCCAGCACTTTTGTCTACCTAATTCGAATCAATTTATTGGCCAATTATGTTCACATACAAAGAATTTGACGGTGCTTTGCTTACACATGGTAAAAGCACAATATACAGCATACAATTTTTTTACAAATGTTAAAAAATGAAGTGGAAGAGAAAAAATGGGCAGCTTTGCTATATGTATATATATATAGCACTTGTAGATATGTAAAGCACACTTGGACAGTTCATACGTATTTGGCTTCCAGACCAATGTAGAGTGGCTCTTTAGAGCTGCCGCTCGAGGGAAGAAATGGTTTAAGAAAACTGCAGATGCTGGAAAAATCGAAGGTAGACAAAAATGCTGGAGAAACTCAGCGGGTGAGGCAGCGTCTGTGGAGCGAAGGAATGGGTGACGTCTTCCCTTCTTCAGACCGCTCGTGGGAAGAAGCTGTCTTTTGGTGTCTGGAGGTGGAGTCTTTGAGAAGATAGAACAGAGCAGAGGCACAACAGGCCCTTCGGCCCACAATGTCCATGCTGAACATGATGCCCAAACAATACGTAAACTAATCTGCCTGCAGGTGATCTGCACCCCTCCATTCCCTGCATATCCACCTTCCCATTTGGCCCCCATTCTTGGTCACGTGTGTGACCAAAACATGTGGTACACATTACAGGTGTGTTGTTTTGTACGGTACAGATGATTCTTTTTCTCTACGTTTACCAAGTGAAATTTTTAAGTAATGCCGACAATGTTTGACAATAGACAACAGGTGCAGGAGTAGAGGCCATTCGGCCCCTCGAGCCAGCACCGCCATTCAATGTGATCATGGCCGATCATCCCCAATCAGTACCCCGTTCCTGCCTTCTCCCCATATCCCCTGACTCCGCTATCTTTAAGAGCCCTATCTAGCTCTCTCTTGAAAGTATCCAGGGAACCGGCCTCTGAGGCAGAGAATTCCACAGACTCATCACTCTCTGTGTGAAAAAGTGTTTCCTCGTTTCCGTTCTAAATGGCTTACCCCTTATTCTTAAACTGTGTGTGGTCCCTGGTTCTGGATGCTTTCAGGAGAGAGCTAGAGAGGGCTCTTAAATGCCTCTAAGTAGGTATGTTGCAAAACTTGCCTTTAGCGGCACTGCAGTTCTGCCGCTCCCCGTGTGCGCGACTTTGGCGCCTTTCAGAGGGGGGCGGGCTTAAAGTGCTGTTTGTCAACAGACCTGGAAAATCGATGAATGTCGGGCAATTTCGTTGCGGAAGAAAAATCGCTCCGACATTTCATGAATGAAGGTATTTTTAAATTACTCTAAATTATTTATTAACTAGAGTAATTTAAAAATCACCTTCAAAAGCCGTGAGCGCCGACAACCAGAAGGATTTTGCGTAGGGGAGAAAAAAAGGTAAATAGTTTATTTTTATATTAAAAGTTGGTTTTTCGGGAGGCTTTAATAATATTTTCATGTTGCGAAATGGGCTCCCAAAAAATGTATGAACAAACAGTATTTTTCCTCCCGACTTCACCGCTAACCGCAACGTTCTAATCCACCGCATTCCACTAAAACCCACTCGCTAGTTGATTTAAATGGCCATTAATTTACAAGAATCAAACACTAAATTCCTTCCATTTGGCCCAGAAATTCATGAAAATGATATTTTAAAATTATGTTATATTGTGGATTATTGTGTGAATATTATTTGGACACTTAGGCAATTTTAAAAAAGTTTATCTTTTCTTAAGAAATGGATAGATGTTTAGATCTACTCATTGAATTTTGTAATTAGCTACAATTAGATAACTAACTAATTATATGCTTTAATTTCAGGTCATCCAAGTAAGATTGTTTAATATGTGTTTCAGAATGCTTCAATCTATAATAACTGAAAATTTCATTGAGTTCTCTTAATTTTTAAGAAAGTTATGGGCTTTTAACTGTTCTAGATCACAGCTTTTGAGTTAAGTCAATTGAAAGGCAATGGGGAGCAAGATGCTAATTTCCGAGTATGAAAATGGCCATAACTTTCTTAATACTGAAGATATGAAAGTAAATTAGGTGTCAAATTAAACTTCTTTTTATGCTTTATCTGATGGGATAAATTGCAGACTTGATTTTTTAAATCTCTAAATTTTGTAACATTGCTACTCTAAGGCCTCTTAAAGGATAGAGCTCTAAAGGTCGATAAGGCTCGACCCCAACATCAGGAACATGTTTCCTGCCTCTAGCGTGTCCAAACCCTTAACAATCTTATATGTTTCAGTGAGATTCCCTCTCATCCTTCTAAACTCCAGAGTGTACAAGCCCAGCCGCTCCATTCTCTCAGCGTATGACAGTCCCGCCATCCCGGGCATTAACCTTTGTTTGTGGTCAGAGGTCAAACATGGCTGGTCACGTGTGTGACCTCACAGGGCAGCACTTTAAAAAAAAATCATAACTCACTTTTTTAAAATCATAACTCAGTTTTACCTTACCAACCCTAAATTCCAAAAAAGCTAGAATGTTCATATCTTCATTATAGTTCTGTAGGTAGGAAAATAGCAGTGAATAAGATTAATCTCTTAGAAGAATTTTAAAAAAGTATTACTTTATGTGATGCCACCTGGTCACGTGTGCGACATTTTGGTTCACTTTCCAAAAAGTGAGGCCCATTTAAAGCTTCTTAACCGCCGCAAACTTAGCTGCCTCCCCACCCCCCCCACCCCCCCTCCCCCCCCCACCCCCCACCCCCCCCCCACCGCACGTTCCAGGCACCCTCCACCCTCTTTGCCCCGTATATCTCCCTCATTGGAGACCCTCTGACTCCAATCCAGACTGTATCTTGCACTGATGTTATTCCCTTTATCGTGTATCTGTAACCATTCCTTCTTATTCCTGAGTCATTCGCAACTCTCACTGTACGTCATGTTGTTACTTGTGGGCGGAGCACCAAGGCAAATTCCTTGTATGTGAATACGTGGCCAATAAACTTACTTACACTCCGAATGGGAGTAAAGGGGCTGTCCTATAACCATATAACCATATAATCTCGGCCCTTCAAGTCCGTGCCGAACAACTTTTTTCCCTTAGTCCCACCTGCCTGCACTCATACCATAACCCTCCATACCCTTCTCATCCATATGCCTATCCAATTTATTTTTAAATGATACCAATGAACCTGCCGCCACCACTTCCACTGGAAGCTCATTCCACACCGCCACCACTCTCTGAGTAAAGAAGTTCCCCCTCATGTTACCCCTAAACTTCTGTCCCTTAATTCTAAAGTCACGTCCTACTGCGGTGACCTAATTGGCGAGTTTAGAAGAGTATGAAAAAGTGTCATGTTGAAGACCTCCATCGACTATGTTGAAGACCTCCTTCAACCTCCTTCAACTATGTTGAAGACTAGCTTCGGGAAAATTGGACACTGAATAGTGGAGTATGAAGACGATCTCCTTCGACCGCCTTCGACTGTGTTGAAGACTATTTATGACAACCTTCGACTGCCCTCGCTTACCTATGAATACCATGCCGACCTACTACGACCTACTTCGACTAAACCTACGAGTTAAAAAATATTTTTTCCCCATGGCGACCTTTTTTTAATCGCGGGCATTTTTCAACATGCTGAGAAATACGCCGCAGCCTAAAGGGCCTGTCCCACTCTTCGAGGTAATTCAAGAGCTCTCCCCAGAGTTCTCCCCTGATTCAAGCTGTACATGTGTAATGTACGCAGCGGGTACCTAGGAGTCCGTCGCGGCTCGTACGAGTAACGGTGGGTACTCGGGGAAATCCGGTAAACTCGTGACGTTTATTCAACACTGAAAAATGTCCATGAGTAAAAAAATACTCGTGATGAAAAAAAATGGTTACTTTTTACTGGTACGAGCCGCTGCGTACACAGCGTACTACGTACCAAAGATTATAGAGGAGCAAGAGGAGCAAGTGGAAAAGGCGTAGTATCACGCGTGTGATTGTCGACGCCATATTAACGGACCAGAGATGGCGTCGACTATGGCGTCTACATCATTGGGAAACTAGGCTTCTCTATAATCTTTGTCTCTCGATCTCCCGCTGTGTAATCCGCTCCAAAGCTACAGAGCAGTTGCAAGCAAAGATGATAGAGGAGCGAGATGCATTAGAAAGTTATTAGATTTATTTGTAATAGATCTTCCATAAAATCACATTCCAGGTGCAGGGACTATTGAAGCAAGATCGACCCGGAGTGTCTGGACATACTTTGGAGTTCCTGGCTTACCCAGCGGACACCCGTCTTTGTATCGTTACATTGATTCTGCGATACATTTCAGTCACTAAAGATCTAAGGGGCACGGAAACAGCTTTGCTTGTCAGTCACAAGAAGCCTCATCACAGGGTCACGGTGCAAACCATTTCCAGATGGTTAAGGGTGGTACTGGATGCGGCGGGGGTGGATACTAATGTGTATAAATCTCACTCCACCAGGGCAGCATCCACCTCGGCGGCTAGAAGGATGGAGGTACCACTGGATCACATCCTGGCCACAGCGGGTTGGAACAATGAGAAAACCTTCCACCGCTTTTACAACAAACCCGTGACCTCCCCTGACAATTATGCAGGGAGGATTTTAAGTGCTGCCAGATAAATAACCCTTATGGGACACAATATTGTGTTTGGTATGAATAAATACCTGTTTTGTTTTTCAGCCAGTGTCTTGTCTGAATCACGTCCATCCTCTTATCCCAGCTTTAGCGGTGTGTGAGCATGGAGCTTCCAGGGCATGAAATCACAGAGCTTTGAAATCTTCACGTAGTCACTCACGTGACTCCGAAGTAAAATAGTAAGATTAAACGAGAACTTACCAGTTTGAAGTTTGATCTTTATTTTATGAGGTGTTACGATGAGGGATTACGTGCCCTCCGCTCCCGACCCTCTATTATAAAGATCACCTGGTATGAAAGTTCTCTTTTTTCTCTTACTATGTCAGTCATTGTGACTGTTTGTTCTGTGATTTCACACCACTGCTTTGAAGAATGTCGCGCATGCGTGCTGGCGGGGTCTTCACGTAATCCCTCATCGTAACACCTCATAAAATAAAGATCAAACTTCAAACTGGTAAGTTCTCGTTTAATCTTACTATTAAAGTGCACATTGTCACATTTTAATGAAGTCTTCTGCAGACAGTGGTCATTGACAAATCCGCACCTGACTCCTGAATAGTGTCAGGACAAATCCACACATCCGCTCGGTCCGCAATAACCAAGCCGACCTCCCGGTGGCTCAGCACTTCGACTCCCCCTCCCATTCCGTATCCGACCTCTCGGTCCTGGGCCTCCTCCACGGCCAAAGTGAGCAACACCGCAAGTTGGAGGAACAGCACCTCATATTCCGCTTGGGGAGTCTGCATCCTCTTGGCATTGAACATCGAATTCCCACAGTTGTGTTAACCCTTGCTGTCTCCTCCCTACCTCTCCCTTAGCCCCCGGGCTCCTCCTCCTCCTTTGTCCTTTCTTCCCCCCCGCCCCCCATCAGTCTGAAGAAGGGTTTCGGCCCGAAACGTCGCCTATCTCCTTCGCTCCATAGATGCTGCTGCACCCGCTGAGTTTCTCCAGCATTTTTGTCTACCTAGTGTTTCTCATCTGTCGGACAGGTGTTTGGGGATTTTTCTTCATTATAGAGAGAATCCTTCTGTCATCAGGTGTGGAGGTCTTCCTTGGCCTGCGATTAGTAAACTCACCAGTGCTCTCCAGGCACGAGCCGTCAGGGTAGGCAAGGTAGGCAGTGCCTACCCTGACTAAAATGATAAAAAGGTAATTATTAAACATAAATAGTAAAGATTTCCAATTCATTTATTAAATTCAATATTTATTATTAAATGGGTATTATTTTAATAATTGATCTTAGATAGGCATAATCCTCCCATGCCTTTCACTCGTAGCACAAGTGATACTTGTTCAACTCACGCTGCTTCAAGCCTGCACTTACAACGGACAGTAATGGCAGCTGAAATTCTGCCTTTGCGCTGTGGAGTTTTTACGAACGCACGAGAGGTCTTCACGGTTTTCTGCGCATGCGCGGATGTTTGCGATTTTTAGAAGTCGATTGACTGCCTAGTGCCTACCAGAGATACTAGAGGAGCAAGGCGCGCCACTCAGCGAAAAAAAGCGTAGTATGACGTGTGTGTGATTGCCGACGCCATTACTTAGGGCATTTTATCACCGCTCACCGCACACTGTCATGGCGTCCACATCTACCGCTCACTGTTCGGTATAAATTGCTCTAATCGCCGACGTGGACGACTCAACCTGTCTTTCTCCAGGTTCCCCAACAACAAAGAAAGTTGAGGAAATATTACTGTTTTCTGTCATAGAAACATAGAAATTAGGTGCAGGAGTAGAGGCCATTCGGCCCTTCGAGCCTGCACCGCCATTCAATATGATCATGGCTGATCATCCAACTCAGTATCCCGTACCTGCCTTCTCTCCATACCCTCTGATCCCCTTAGCCACAAGGGCCACATCAAACTCCCTCTTAAATATAGCCAATGAACTGGCCTCAACTACCCTCTGTGGCAGAGAGTTCCCACCACTCTCTGTGTGAAAAAAGTCCTTCTCATCTCGGTTCTAAAGGATTTCCCCATTATCCTTAAGCTGTGACCCCTTGTCCTGGACCTCCCCAACATCGGGAACAATCTTCCTGCATCTAGTCTGTCCAACCCCTTAAGAATTTTGTAAGTTTCTATAACTTAATCTCCCAAATTCTAGAGAGTATAAACAGAGTCTATGCAGTCTTTGTTCATAAGACAGTCCTGACATCCCAGGAATCAGTCTGGTGAACCTTCTCTGCACTCCCTCTATGGCAATAATGTCCTTCCTCAGATTTGGAGACCAGAACTGTACGCAATACTCCAGGTGTGGTCTCACCAAGACCCTGTACAACTGAAGTAGAACCTCCCTGCTCCTATACTCAAATCCTTTTGCTATGAAAGCTAACATGCCATTCGCTTTCTTCACTGCCTGCTGCACCTGCATGCCTACTTTCAATGACTGGTGTACCATGGCACCCAGGTCGCGCTGCATCTCCCCTTTTCCTAGTCGGCCTCCATTTAGATAATAGTCTGTTTTCCTATTTTTGCCACCAAAGTGGATAACCTCACATTTATCACATTATACTGCATCTGCCAAACATTTGCCCACTCAAATGCAGTATGAGTGGGCAAATGAGATCACAGCGCATCTAGAAGATGTATATTTTTCACATTGAAGTCTGGCTCAGCCAGTGGCACCTAGGAATAGACTGGGTGACAACCAAGAATAGTTTGGTGACTACTGGAGAGACAGTTGACGGCGCAGAAAGACGGCACCCGGGAGAGGCTGGGTTAGCACCCCAGTCTGTGTCTTTCGTGAGAAAGACACCCAACAAAGCTACGGAAAGGCCTAATGAACCATCGTGGCCTAAACATCCATCAGGCGAGGATGAAATGGAGAAAGAGGTGCAGCACACGCACAGGCCTTGAACCTGGTGAGACGCAGGAGGAGCCCGGCCGGGAGTCACCCCACAGAGCCCAGTCCCTCCACGCACCAGAGTCTCCCAACCCCTGCAGAGTGGTTACTAAGATGGCTGATCCGTGGGCGGTTGCTGCTGGGACGCAAGTCGGGGCCTGATCAACCCCGGCTGGGTCGCCTGGGCGAGGGTGTCTGATGTTGTGAGACCCGAAACACCCGATGACCCCAGGTCACATCACTGAGGATGTGTCCCTGCTCATCTAGAAGATGTATCTTTTTCACATACAGTCCTGAAATTTTTATTTTCTGTTCCCCCATCAACACTCATTGGGAAACTGGGTTTGCCGGTACATTAGAAAGTGACTAGATTTTTTTTAAATAGATCTAAACTTAACACAATAATAAAGTCAGCAATTTTTGTTCTTCTGTGCATTTTTCTTTTTGTTTCTGTACGACTGGAGTCTCCAAAATATGGTCCGTAGGGAGAGAGACGCATGAGGCCCATCACGGGATTTAAACCTCAGATTCGAGTCAGGGAGCGCGGAGGCCCGGGGCTGCTCTCAGTGTTGTTATCGATTATGCAGATGATACTAAGATAGGGGGTGCTGTGGATGATGAAGTAGATTTTCAAAGTCTACAGAAACATTTGGGCCATTTGGAAGAGTGGGCTGAAAGATGGCAGATGGAGTTCAATGCTGATAAGTGTGAGGTGCTACATCTTGGCAGGACAAATCAAAATAGGACGTACATGGTAAATGGTAGGGAATTGAGGAATGCTGTGGAACAGAGGGATCTAGGAATAACTGTGCATAGTTCCCTGAAGGTGGAATCGCATGTAGATAGGGTGGTAAAGAAAGCTTTTGGTGTGCTGGCCTTTATAAATCAGAGCATTGAATATAGGAGTAGGGAAGTAATGTTAAAATTGTACAAGGCATTGGTAAGACCAATTCTGGAGTATGGTGTACAATTTTGGTCGCCTAATTATAGGAAGGATGTCAACAAAATAGAGAGAGTACAGAGGAGATTTACTAGAATGTTGCCTGGGTTCCAGCAACTAAGTTACAGAGAAAGGTTGAACAAGTTAGGTCTTTATTCTTTGGAGCGCAGAAGGTTAAGGGGGGGACTTGATTGAGGTCTTTAAAATGATGAAAGGGATAGACAGAGTTGACGTGGATAAGCTTTTCCCATTGAGGGTAGGGAAGATTCAAACAAGAGGGCATGACATGAGAATTAAGGGACAGAAGTTTAGGGGTAACATGAGGGGGAACTTCTTTACTCAGAGAGTGGTGGCTGTGTGGAATGATCTTCCTGCAGAAGTGGTGGAGGCAGGATCGATTTTAACATTTAAAAGTAAAGTGGATAGGTATATGGACGGGAAGGGAATGGAGGGGTATGGTCTGAGTGCAGGTAGATGGGACTAGTGGGGAAATGAATGGTCGGCACGGACTGGAAGGGCCGAGAAGGCCTGTTTCCGTGCTGTAATTGTTACATGGTTATATGATTTGATCCCTCGAATTGTCACAGCCGATACATCACTGGGCCGCCGTGAGGAAGGGTGCATTGACTCCTCTAGTATCTTTGGTGCCTAGTGCTCTCATTCTTCTTAACGTTGCTCTGGGTGTCAGCTTCTCTACATCGGTGAGACCAAGTGCAGGCTTGGCGATCGCTTCGCCCAACACCTCCGCTCGGTCCGCAACAACCAACCTGATCTCCCGGTGGCTCAGCACTTCAACTCCCCCTCCCATTCCGAATCCGACCGTTCTGTCCTGGGCCTCTCATCAATGGCCAGAGTGAGGCCCACCGTAAGTTGGCGGAGCAGCACCTGATATTTTGCTTGGGTAGTTTACACCCCACGGTATGAACATTGACCTCTCCAATTTCAGGTAGTCCCTGCTTTCTCCCTCCCTCCCCTCCCCTCCCCTCCCCTCCCCAGCTCTCCCACAGCCCACTGTCTCCGCCTCTTCCTTTCTTCTTCCCGCCCCCCCCCCCCCCCCCCCATCAGTCTCGACCCGAAACGTCACCTATTCCTTCGATCCATAGATGCTGCCTCACCCGCTGAGTTTCTCCAGCATTTCTGTCTTTCATTCTTCTTAATGATGTTCCAAACAGTTGATTTGGGTAAGCCTGAGGTTTGGCTGATGGCTCTCACAGTTTTATTCTCGTTTCTCAGTCTCAATATTACTTATTTGACTTTCATTGGCACAACTTTGGTCCTCATGTTGATAAACAGCAATAAAAGTTCCCAAAGGTGATGGCAAGACTGGAGGAAAGACTGGAGGTGCTGAGAGCTCTGCATTAAGGAGGCACTTAAACATACCTGAGCAATTACAAACGCCTGTGAAGCCATGTGTCCCAAACATTACGGTGCCCTGAAATGGGGGGACCGTGTATAAACACAGCTGTAATTTCTACATGGTGAAACCAAATTGTATGAAAAATGGCCTTTAATAAAATCTGACAATATGCACTTTAACCGCATGTGATTTTTTTCAATTACAAATCTCAAATTGTGGAGCACAGAGGCAAATAAATAAATGATGTGTCTTTGTCCCAAACATTATGGAGGGCACTGTATAAAAAGCTTTGGGATTTCTTTAATCGTTTGTGAGGGGTCACTTTTTCCACCCATAGGACGGTTGGTGGGTGCATGGAATGAGCTGCTGGAGGAGGTAGTTGAGGCCTGGTCTAATGCAATGTTTAAGAAGCAATTCGACAGGAACATGGATAGGATGGATTTAGGTTTAGGGGGATATAGGCCGAATGCAGGTAAGTGGGACTAGTGTGGATCAGTCTGAAGAAGGGTTTCGGCCCGAAACGTTGCCTATTTCCTTCGTTGCCTCACCCGCTGAGTTTCTCCAGCAATTTTGGCTATCGTGGATGGGGCATGTTCGTCGGTGTGGGCAAGTTGGGCCGAAGGGCCTGTTTCCGCTCTGTCGTACGGACTCACCAAAGCCATTTTGTGGCCCTGTTTGGCCCTTCTAGTTGCCCGCTTCGTTCCTGCTTTCTTTATATTCCTCAAAGACTCTGAAAGACTGGATAGACTCGGCTTGTACTCGCTGGAATTTAGAAGATTGAGGGGGGATCTTATAAAAACGTACAAAATTCTAAAGGGGTTGGCAAGCTAGATGCTGGAAGATTGTTCCCGATGTTGGGGGAGTCCAGAACAAGGGGTCACAGTCTAAGGATAAGGGGGAATTCCTTTAGGTCCGAGATGAGGAAAACATTCTTTACACAGAGAGTGGTGAGTCTCTGGAATTCTCTGCCACAGAAGGTCGTTGAGGCCAGTTCATTGGCTATATTCAAGAGGGAATTAGATGTGGCACTTGTGGCTAAAGGGATAATGGTGTATGGAGAGAAGGCAGGTACGGGATACTGAGTTGGATGATCAGCCATGATCATATTGAATGGCGGTGCAGGCTCGAAGGGCCGAATGGCCTACTCCTGCACCTATTTTTATGTTTCTATGTTTCTATGTCTGATTCCATCCTCTTAAAACCTGCAAGTGTTTCCTTTGTCTTTTTGTCCAAATTTACAAAAAAAATTTTAGCCATCGAAGGCTCCCACAATTTGCCATCTTTCTCCCCCCCCCCCTCCTCACTGGAACGTGTCGGACCTGAATTTTGATCAACAGGCCTTTAAATGTGTCACATCTGGCCAACAGATGTGTCACACCTGGATACACAATAACAACGTGATCCATATCCAGGTGGCGCTGTGGTAGAGTTGCTGCCTTACAGCGCTTGCAGTGCCAGAGGCCGGGGTTCGATCCCGACTACGGGCGCTGTCAATAGACAATAGGCGCTGGAGTAGACCATTCGGCCCTTCGAGCCAGCACCACCATTCAATATGATCATGGCTGATCATCCCCAATCAGTACCCTGTTCCTGCCTTCTCCCCATATCCCCTGACTCCGCTATCTTTGAAGAGCCCTATCTAGCTCTCTCTTGAAAGTATACAGAGAACCGGCCTCTGAGACAGAGAATTCCACAGACTCACAACTCTCTGTGAGAAAAAGTGTTTTCTCATCTCCAATCTAGATGGCTTACTCCTTATTCTTAAACTGTGTGTGTGGCCCCTGGTTCTGGACTCCCCCAACATCGGGAACATGTTTCCTGCCTCTAGTGTGTCCAAACCCTTAATAATCTTATATGTTTCAATAAGATATCCTCTCATCCTTCTAAACTCCAGAGTGTACAAGCCCAGCCACTCCATTCTCTCAGCATATGACAGTCCCGCCATCCTGGGACTGTCGATTCCGTTAGCCCCAAGAGCTAAATCGAACTCTCTCTTGAAAACATCCAGTGGATCGGCCTCCACTGCCTTCGGTGGCAGAGAATTCCACAGATTTGCAACTCTCTGGGTGAAAAAGTTCTTCCTCATCTCAGTCCTAAATGGCCGACCCCTTATTCTTAAACGGTGTGACCCCTGGTTTTATATCTTTCTATAAGATACCCCCCTCATCCTTCTAAATTCCAGCGAATACAAGCCCAGTCGACCCATTCTTTCATCATATGACAGTCCTGCCTTCCTGGGTATTAACCTGGTGAACCTACGCTGCACTCCCACAATAGCAAGAATGTCCTTCCTCAAATTAGGGGACCAAAACTGCACACAATACTCCAGGTGTGGTCTCACTAGGGCTGTCTGTACGGAGTTTGCACGTTCTCCCCGTTACTGCATGGGTTTTCTCCGAGATCTTCAGTTTCCTCCCACACTCCAAAGACGCCCAGGTTTGTAGGTTAATTGGCTTGGTATAAATGTCAATTGTCCCTAGTGTAGGATGGTGTGGGATCGCTGGTTAGTATGATCTCTCTGGGCCGAAGGGCCTGTTTCCACGCTGTACCTCTAAATATCCCTGCATAACCATGTGCCCATCTAAAAGCCTCCTAAATGCCCCAATCGTATTTCCATCCATCTCCTCGCATGGCAGCATATTCCAGGTCCCCAACACCTCATCTACTGCATCCGCTGCTCCAGATGCCAGCTGATCTACATCGGTGAGACCAAGCGGAGGCTGGGCGATCGTTTCGCCCAACACCTCCGCTCGGTCCGCAATAACCAACCCGACCTCCCGGTGGCTCAGCACTTCAACTCCCCCTCCCGTTCCAAATCCGACCTCTCGGTCCTCCATGGCCAGAGTGAACACCACCAGAAATTTGAGGAGCAGCACCTCATATTCCGCTTGGGGAGTCTGCACCCCAGCCGTATGAACATTGACTTCCCCAATTTCCACTAGGCCTTGCTGTCTCCCCCCTTCTCAGCCCTCCGGCTCTTCCTCTTCCTTTCTTCTTCCCGCCCCCCCCTCCCTGCATCAGTCTGAAGAAGGGTCTCGACCCGAAACGTCGCCTATTTCCTTCGCTCCATAGATGTTGCCTCACCCGCTGAGTTTCTCCAGCACTTTTGTCTATCCCCAATACTCCCTCCGTAACAAGACATAGAAGGTTGTAGGCTCGAAGGGCCGAATGGCCTACTCCTGCACCTAATTTCTACGTTTCTAAGGTTTACAAGAAGGATTGGGTTAGGGTATATGATGAGCGTTTGTCAGCACTGGGCTTGCACTCGCTGGAGTTTAGAAGGTTGAGGCGGGGACATCATTGAAACGTAGAGAATAATGAAAGGCCTGGGTCGAGTGGATGTGGAGAGGGTGTTTCCACTGGTGGGAGAGTCTAGGACCAGAGGGCACAGCCTCAGAAATAAAGGGCGCTCTTTTAGAAAGGAGGTGAGGAGGAACTTCTTTAGTCAGAGGGTGGTGAATCTGTGGAACTCATTGCCACAGAGGGCTGTGGAGGCGACAAGTCAGTGGATGTTTTTATGGCAAAGATAAACAAATTCTTGATTAGGACGGGTGTCAAGGGTTATGGGGAGAAGGCCGGAAAATTGGATATGGAAGCAGAGATCAGCCATGATTGAATGGCGGAGTAGAATCGATGGGCCGAATGGCCTAATTCTACTCCGAAAACCTGTGAACTTTCTCCGTACATCCACTCAATGGAGACCCTTGGGCTTTATCTTGCACTAAACGTTATTCCCCCTATCCTGTATCTGTACACTGTGGACGGCTCGATTGTAATCATGCATTATCTTCCCACTGACTGGTTAGCGCGCAACAAAGGCTTTTCACGTGACAGTGAACTATGCCCTCTAGTATTCGATGTTGTTTCTCCCGTCCTGGTACAAAGGTTCCGACTGTCTACCCTATCTACACCTCGCATCATTTCATACGCTACGATCAAGTCTCCCTTCAACCTCAAGATGTTCCAGAGAAAACAATCTACGCTTATCCAAGGTGGACAAAAATGCTGGAGAAACTCAGCGGGTTGAGGCAGCATCTATGGAGCGAAGGGATCGGTGACGTTTCGGGCCGAAACCCTTCTTCAGACTGATCCACACTAGTCCCACTTACCTGCATTTGGCCAATATCCCTCTAATGGGGGTGGTAAGAAGAAAACATAGAAACATAGAGGGTTACACAAAAAGCTGGAGAAACTCAGTGGGTGCAGCAGCATCTAAGGAGCGAAGGAGATAGGCGACGTTTCGGGTCAAGACCCTTCTTCAGACTGCACATAGAAATTAGGTGCAGGAGTAGGCCATTCGGCCCTTCGAGCCTGCACCGCCATTCAATATGATCATGGCTGATCATCCAACTCAGTATCCCGTACCTGCCTTCTCTCCATACCCTCTGATCCCCTTTAGCCACAAGGGCCACATCTAACTCCCTATTAAATATAGCCAATGAACTGGCCTCAACTACCCTCTGTGGCAGAGAGTTCCAGAGACTCACCACTCTCTGTGTGAAAAAAGGAAGAGACGGAGACAGTGGGCTGTGGGGGAGCCGAGAAGGGGAGGGGAAAGAGGGAGAAAGCAGGGACTACCTGAAATTGGAGAAGTCAATGTTCATACGGCTGGGGTGTAAACTGCCCAAGTTTATCCAATCTCTCGTTGTAGCTGAAAGCCTCAAATCCGGGCAGCATTCTGGCAAACCTCCTCTGCATCCTCGCCAAAACGTCCACATCTTTTCTGCAATGGGATGAACGGAGCTGCGGGCAAGACTCAAAATGTGGGCATACCAGTGTCTTGTAGAGCATGACTTCTTGTCTCTAAAGGGCCTGTCCCACTTGGTGATATTCTGAGCATTTAAAAAATCCAGCGGGGACCAAAAAAAATGTTGCGACGCTTGAAAAAATACCGCGCGCAACACGTCATCACGCTGCGTAGTTTTCGGTGACCTGATACGTCAGTCAATGGAAAAAATTGCCAAGTGGGACATGCCCTTGGGGAGTCTGCATCCTCTGGGCTTAAACATCGATTTTTTTCAATTCTGTTAACCCTGGCTGTCTCCTCCCCTTCCCACCTCTCCCTCAGCCCTCGGGCCCTGGCATTCCTTCTCTCTCTCTATCTCGGATTCGGAATGGGAGGGGGAGTTGAAGTGCTGAGCCACCGGGAGGTCGGGTTGGTTATTGCGGACCGAGCGGAGGTGTTCGGCGAAACGATCGCCCAGCCTCCGCTTGGTCTCACCGATGTAGATCAGCCGGTATATGGAGCAACGGATGCAGTAGATGAGGTTGGAGGAGGTGCAGGTGGAGGAGGACCGCATTCCCTCTCTCTCTATCTCTCCCCACCCAAGTCGCACTAGCTTCTCATTTTCACACTACAAACAGCTTACAACGGCCTGTTTCCTTTATCATCGATACTTTTTTGCATATCTTTCATTCATTGTTCTTTATCTCTCCACATCAGTCTATATATCTCGTTTCCCTGATCCCTAACCAGTCTGAAGAAGGGTCTCAACCCAAAACGTCGCCTATCTCCTTCGCTCCTTAGATGCTGCTGAACCCGCTGAGTTTCTCCAGCCTTTTGTGTAACCCTCGATTCTCCAGCATCTGCAGTTCCTTCTTTAACACTGGAATTTGTTGGCTTGCACCCTGCTTGAAGTGGTCGGAAACTGCACTTGATTTTGGTGGCCTTGCACCCTGCTTGAAGTGGTATGAAACTGCACTTGATTTTGGTGGCCTTGCACCCTGCTTGAAGTGGTATGAAACTGCACTTGATTTTGGTGGCCTTGCACCCTGCTTGAAGTGGTATGAAACTGCACTTGAATTTAGTGGCCTTGCACCCTGCTTGAAATGGAATTTCAAGGAATAGCCGTGAGTCAACTGCCAGGCCACCAGCCATGAGTGAGTTTGCTGCCAGCACATCAGGCTTGAGTGACTGAGCTGCCACCCCAAGAATCCATTTGGCCCACAGTGTCCATACTAGCCCTCTGGAAACCAGTCCCTTCAGCACACAACACCCATACTAGCGCTCCAGAAAGTGCCCCCCCACCACTGGACACCAATATTGGAATTGATGTAGAGGTGGAGTATTGCGTTGGGGGACCAACCCTCCCGTGTGAACATGGGACCCAACGGGTCCCACTTAGTCTAGTAATCTTATATGTTTCAATAATATCCCCTCTCATCCTTCTAAACTCCAGAGTGTACAAGCCCAGCTGCTCCATTCTCTCAGCATGTGACAGTCTCGCCATCCCGGGAATTAACCTTGTAAAGCCATATATGGACTTGAATGCTAAGCTCCCTCTGCACAATAATAGTCTTGCCATTAGCTGTATACTGTCTCTTTACATTGAACCATCCAAAGTGCATCACCTCACACTTGCTCACATTACATTCCATTTGCCATTCCTCCTGTTCCTAGCTCATTCCTAGCGCTAGTCTTTATCCCACTGTATCTTCACACAGTATTCCTCACTGTCTGCAGCTCCTCAACATAGAAAATAGGTGCAGGAGTAGGCTATTCGGCTCTTCGAGCCTGCACCACCATTCAATATGATCATGGCTGATCATCCAACTCAGTATCCCGTACCTGTCTTCTCTCCATACCCTCTGATCCCCTTAGCCACAAGGGCCACATCTAACTCTCTCTTAAATATAGCCAATGAACTGGCCTCAACTACCCTCTGTGGCAGAGAGTTCCAGAGACCCACCACTCTGTGTGTGAAAAAAGTCCTTCTCATCTCGGTCCTAAAGGATTTCCCCCTTATCCTTAAGCTGTGACCCCTTGTCCCGGACCTCCCCAACATCGGGAACAATCTTCCTGCATCTAGCCTGTCCAACCCCTTAAAAATTTTGTAAGTTTCTATAAGATCCCCTCTCAATCTCCTAAATTCTAGAGAGTAGGTTCTGACTGTCCACCTATCTATGTCCATCATTATTTTGTATACCTCTATTAGGTCTCCCCTCAATCTTCAGTCATAGAGTCATTTAGTGTCGAAACAGGCTCTTCAGCCCAACTTGCCCACGCTGACTAAAATGCCCCATCTACACTACTGCCACCTGCCTGCATTTGGCCCATTTCCCACCAAACCTTTCTTATCCATTGAACTGTCCAAATGTTATTCTAGGCGCTGCCTCAACTAGCTCCTCTGGCAGCTCCTTCCATACACCCACCACCCTTTGTGTAAGAAAAAAGTCGCCCCTCTGGTTTGTACTCAGTAGAGTTTAGAAGGATGAGGGGGGATCTTATAGAAACATACAATATTATATAAGGACTGCACAAGCTAGATACATGAAAAATGTTCCCAATGTCGGGCGAGTCCAGAACCAGGGGCCACACAGTCTTAGAATAATGGGGAGGCCATTTAAGACTGAGGTGAGAAAAAACGTTTTCACCCAGAGAGTTGTGAATTTGTGGAATTCCCTGCCACAGAGGGCAGTGGAGGCCAAGTCACTGGATGGATTTAAGAGAGAGTTGGATAGAGCTCTAGGGGCTAGTGGAATCAAGGGATATGGGGAGAAGGCAGGCACGGGTTATTGATAGGGGACGATCAGCCATGATCACAATGAATGGCAGTGCTGGCTCGAAGGGCCGAATGGCCTCCTCCTGCACCTATTTTCTATGTTCCTATTAAATCCTCCCGCCCCCGGCCCTCACCTTAAATCCTCTGGCTCTTGATTCCTCTCATTGTCTTATATTATCTCTAACCTCTATATTATCACACCTCAACCTCCTGCGCTTCTAGAACTAAAGTCCTTGATTATCCAACCTCTCCCTGCAGCTCAGGCCCTTGCGTGCCTTTAGAGAAAATAATCCAAGCTGGGCCAAAGTCTTAGTGGGGGAGTCCAGGACCAGAGGCCACAGCCATAGAATTAAAGGACGTGCCTTTAGAAAGATGAGGAGGAATTCTTTAGTCAGAGGGTGATGAATCTGTGGAATTCTTTGCCATCGAAGGCTGTGGAGGCCAAGACAGTGGATATTTTTTAAGACAGAGATACATAGATTCTTGATTAGTACGGGTGTTAGGGGTTATGGGGAGAAGGCAGGAAAATGGGGTTGAGAGGAATGATTGAATGGCGGAGTAGACTTGATGGGCCGAATGGCCTAATTCTTCTCCTATCACTTATGACCTCATGAACTCATTGCCACAGACGTCTGTGGAGGCCAAGTCAGTGGATATTTTTAAGGCGAAGATAGATTCTTGATTGGTACGGGTGTCAGGGGTTATAGGGAGAATGGGGTTGAGAGGGAAAGATAGATCAGCCGTGATTGAATGGCGGAGTAGACTTGATGGGCCGAATGGCCTAATCCTGCTCCTGGAAACTTCTAGACTCTTCCGACAGCGAATACCCGCTGGTTCAGACAGTATTCTGGTACACCCTCCATCGTAATTGTATACACTTGTCGAACGTTTGCCCATATAGTATGTGTTGGGCTTGGCTTCGCCTGGCCACCAGAGTGGTCCCATTCCTACCAGCGACGTGACATGCTTACACTGGAGAAACCCCAACATGGTCACGGCATGTTTACACAGTTTAGAGATACAGCGTGGAAACGGGACCTTTGGCACCCCGACCTGCAATCCCCGCACATTAACACTATCCTACACAAACTAGGGACAAAATACACCCCCATCATGTTTGGGACAAAGACCCATTATTTATCTATTTGCCTCTGTACACCACCATTTGAGATTTGTAATCGCATGTGGTTAAAGTGCACATTGTCAGATTTTATTAAAGGCCATTGTTATACATTTTGGTTTCACCATGTAGAAATTATAGCTGTGTTTATACATAGTCCCTATATAATCTATATACTAGATTTTTTCGATGACAAGTGTGTGTGTGTGTGTGTGTGTGTGTGTGTGTGTTAGTGCATCAAGCCAATTAACCTACAAAGTTTATGTCTATGGAGTGTGTGAGGAAACTGAAGATCTCGGACGGGGCAGAGCGTGCAAACTCCGTACAGACAGCACCAGTAGCCAGGATCGAACCGGGGTCTCTGGCGCTGCAAGCGCAGTAAGGCAGCAACTCCCCCGCCCAAAATATCCGGAAAAACTTAACAGGCCATGGGATGAATGAGCAGATAGTTTTAATATATTACACACCGCGAGACGATCTCGCCTCACCCGAAGAGATAGAATGGAAAACAAAATACTGCTTAAAACCACGTTCTTTCCTCTGCCGTAACACTTTACACACTGCTCATTGGAATGACTTTTTTTAATTTCAAATGGGTTTATTTTACAGGTGCATATATAATATATATATATTAAAAGATTTTTTTGCCATTTTATGCTGTGTTTTTTTTTCCCAAATGTAGAACTCTGTAGCACAGAAAAATGTGCTGGGTCGTTAGGAAGAGGTGGGGAGCAGGGGGGGAATTGGGGAAGGAAGGAGGGAAGGATTAAGAGGGGGGAGGGAAAAAAGAGATGGAGGGGGAAGGGAGGGGGAGAAGGAGGGAACAGAGGGAAGGAGGAAAGGGGGAAGGGAGGAGGAGATAGAGATAGAGGGAGAGGAAGGGGAGGGGGAAGGAGAGGAGGGGGGAGGGAGAGAGAGAGGGGTAAGGGAGGGGTGGAAGGAGGGAACGGGGGGAAGGAGAGAAAGAAGCAGAGGGAAAGGGAGAGGGGAAGGAGAGGGGTTGGGAGGGAAGGAGAGGGAGAGGAAGGGAGGGAGGGAGAGAGAGAAGAAAGGAGGGGGGGAGGGAGGGAGAGAAATTGAGGGGGAGGGGGACAGAGGGATGGAGGGAGGGAGAGGGGGATGGAGGGCGAGGGAGAGGGGGGAGGGAAGGGAGAGACAGAGAAGAAAGGAGGGTGAGGGAAAGAAATTGAGGGGGAGGGAGGGAGAGAGAAGAAAGGAGGGGGAGGGAGAGAGGGAGAGAGAGATGCAGAGAAATTGAGGGGGAGGGAGAGGGGGAGGGGAGGGAGAGGGGGAGGGAGAAGAAAGGAGGGGGGAGGGAGAGAAATTGAAGGGAGGGAGGGAGAGAGAAGAAAGGAGGGGGAGGGGGAGAGAAGGAGGGGGAGGGAGAGGGGGGATGGAGTGATAGGGGGATGGGGGAGGGAGTGAGAGGGGGATGGGGGGGAGTGAGAGGGGGATGGGGGGGAGTGAGCGGGAGATGGGGGGGAGGGAGTGAGAGGGGGATGGGGGGAGGGAGTGAGAGGGGGATGGGGGGGAGGGAGTGAGAGGGGGATGGGGGGGGAGGGTGGGAGAGGGGGATGGGGGGGACGGTGGGAGAGGGGGGTGGCGGGAGGGAGAGGGAGGAAGGGATCCAGCAGCATCTACTTCCACGGTTCTGAGGGCGGCCTGTCCATCCACTTCCAGCCGCCGTTGGAGGAGTCCAGCCTGCCCAGGGATGGGGCGGCGGCCGGGGCGGTGGTGGGGGGTGCGATGGCGATGGCGGCGGGGGCGGGCGGGGACGGCTGGTTGTGGTACTTGCGCATGTGGCGGTACAGGTCCCCGGACTGCGAGTAGCGGCGCAGGCAGAAGCGGCAGCTGTGGGGCCGCTCCCGGGTGTGCACCAGGGCGTGGCGCTTCAGGCTGTAGGTGCAGGAGAAAGTCTTGCCGCACGACGAGCAGGTGGGCAGCTCGTCCTCCGGCCCCGGCATGGCCCCCGCCGCCGCCGCCCCCGACAGCCCCAGGTCGTGGAAGTAGAGCTTGGCCGACAGGCCCTCGCCGCCCGCCGCGCCGTACAGGCCCTGGCCCGGGTAGACCACGTCGTCCTCCGAGAGCATCTCGTCCTCGTCCGAGATGACAATGTGGCCGCTGGGCTCGGGATGGGGATGGGGAGGGGGGTGAGGAGGTGGGTAGACATGGTCCAGTCGGTCGTCTAGGTCCTCGTCTTCCGAGAACAGCCCGTCTTCTACTTTGACGGTGATCAGGTCGCCATCTTGTCCTTCAAGATGGCGGCCGGTGATCAGGTCGCCATCTTGTCCTTCAAGATGGCGGCCGGCGATCAGGTCTCCATCTTCCCTGTCCTCCTCTCCTCCTCCTCTACGCTGCTGCCGGGCCCCGGGACTCGAGCAGACGCCCGAGGCCTCTCCTCCTCCTCGACGCCAGGGCCCCGAGGCCCCGGGACTCAAGCAAACGCCCGAGGCCTCTCCTCCTCCTCCTCCTCCTCGACGCCAGGGCCCCGAGGCCCCGGGACTCGAGCAAACGCCCGAGGCCTCTCCTCCTCCTCGACGCCAGGGCCCCGAGGCCTCCAGCGGCCCGGCCGCCCCCCCGAGCGGAGCCGTCTCGGTGGACGAGCAAGACGGGCTGGAGAGGACGTTCTCCGCCTTGGCTTCGGTCTCCATGCCGGGCTGGGTGGTGTCGGCCGGGTCCGAGGGCCAGCGGGACGGGTCCACCTCGGGCCTGGGTTGGTGTTGGTGTTGGTGGAGGTGGTGGCGGGCCTGGGAGTGGCGCTGCTCGCCCTGCGGGAAGAGGCATGGGGCAGAGGGGACGGAGTGGTGGTGGTGTTGTTGCTGCTGTTGATGCTGCTGCTGCTGCGAGCCGATGGCGGGGACCGGGACGCCGCTGTACGACGCGCCGGGGATGAGAGGGGGGCCCTCGTCTTCTTTCCTGGTGCTGTCGGCCTCAGTCAGGGCCCTGGCCTTCAGGCGGCCCTTGCACACCTTCACCACGTCGTTCATGTGGAGGAAGCTGGCAGCCGCCAGCACGTCCTCGGCCGGCGCCCCGCCGAAGCGCAGCCGCCCCTCGTACATGAACTCCAGCAGGAGGGAGAAGGCAGCCGCCGTGACGATCTCGTCGTCCAGCTCCACCATTGCCGGCCCCGCCGAGGCAGAGGCCGAGGCCTCCTCCTTGTAGAAAGTGTGGAAGTAGGTGCTGAAGGTGGCCAGCACGGCGCGGTGGGCCGTGAACTGCACCGCCCCCACCAGCACGGCGCAGTCACACAGGAAGCCCTGGTGCCGCTGCTCTCTCAGGCTGTGCAGCAGCAGCCGCCCGTGCTCCGGGAACTCCATGGGGGGGCTCAGCAGGTCCGCCGGTCACACACCACCGTCATTCTGCAGGGGGAAAGAAAGAGAGGGGGGGATTAGAGAGGAGAGCCATCAGACTCCCTTCTTCCCACGAGCCATCAGACTCCTGAATGCCATGTAATGGGCTGCCACCATTGTCTATTTATCTTTTTATCCTTTTTATCCATGTCTATCCTTCTGTTAATTTATCGTGTTGCACAGGGAGCCAAATGCAACGTAATTTCGTTTGGAACTGCATATATCAATGTATTTCTAAATGACAATAAAGGTTGTTTGACTTTTGAGTCTGTGTGTGTGTGTGAGAGAGGAGGGGGTGTTAGAGAGTGTGTGTGTGCGCGAGAGAGAAAGAGGGGTGGTGGAGAGGTGAGTTTGAGTGTGTGTGTGAGAGGGGAGTGTGTGTGGGGGGGGGGATTAGAGAGGGGAGTCTGTGTGTGTGTGAGAGAGAGAGAGGGGGGTGTTAGAGAGGGGAGTCTGTGTGTGAGAGAGGGGAATATGTGTGAGTGAAAGAGGGGAGGTGTCTGAGAAGGGATATGTGTGTGTGTGACATAGGGGGGAGTGTGTGTGGGAGAGAAAGGGTAATGTGAGAGAGGGGAGGGTTAGAGAGGCGAGTCTGTTTGAGAGAGAAAGGGAAATCAGAGAGAGGTCTGTGAATAAGAAAGGGAATTCAGAGGGAGAGGAAGTGAGATATGGGGGAGTCACAGAGAGAAAGAGGGATGGGGTAGTGAGATAGATAGAGACAGAGGGGTGTCTGAGTAAGAGAGACATCAAAGAGGAAAGTGTGTGAGAGAGAGAAAGTGGAGAGACTTTCAGAGTGAGGGGAGTGTGAGAGAGAAAATCGGAGAGGGATCTGTGACTAAGAATTGAGGGTATTTAGAAAGAGGAATAGGGAGAGAGGGAGGAGTGAGATAAATAAAGATAGACAGAGGGAGTATCTGAGAGAGAGAGAGAGAGAAAGAGGTAATAGAGAGTCAGTAAGAGGGGATCAGGGAGGGAGAAAGTGATTAGAGAAGGGAGTCTGTGTGAGGGGGGGGGGGGGCGCAAGGGGAATGGCTGGCCAGCTATCTCCCATCCCCATTGGCCAGTGAACCCCCACCTCCATCCCTATTGGCCAGTTACCTCCCCCCAACCCCATTGGCCAGTTACCTCCTACCCCATCCCCATTGGCCAGTTACCCCCTACCCCAACCCCACCCATTGGCCAGTTACCCCCTACCCCATCCCCATTGGCCATTTACCCCCCCACCCCATAACCCATTGGCCAGTTACCCCCATAATCCATTGGCCAGTTACCCACCCCCATCCCCATTGGCCAATTACCCCCCACCCCCATTGCCCAGTTATGCCCCCATCCCCATTGGCCAGTTACCCCCACCCCCATTGGCCAGTTACCCCCCATCGCCATTGGCCAGTTGCCCCCCTACCCCCATTGGCCAGTTACCCCCAACCAATGATACTAGAGGTCCCACATCCCCATTGGCCAGTTACCCCCCCACCCCCATTGGCCAGTTACCCCCCCATCGCCATTGGCCAGTTGCCCCCCTAACCCCATTGGCCAGTTACCCCCCACCCCATCGCCATTGACCAGTTACCCCCCTACCCCCATTGGCCAGTTACCCCCCTACCCCCATTGGCCAGTTACCCCCCCATCGCCATTGACCAGTTACCCCCCCACCAAAGATACTAGAGGTCCCACATCCCCATTGGCCAGTTACCCCCTACCCCCATTGGCCAGTTACCCCCCCTACCCCCATTGGCCAGTTACCCCCCACCAAAGATACTAGAGGAGCCCCCCCACCATCATTGGCCAGTTGCCCCCCACGAACCGAACCAAAGCGGAAGACCCACCCCCTCTCCTCGCTGATTGGCTACGACGTGGTCCGGCCGCCGTCCCCGATTGGCAGCCGCCGCTGGCACTCACGTCTCGCTGGTCCCGCCCCGCCCGGGGGCCGCTGCCGATTGGCCGCCGCCGCTGTCGCTCAGCGTCCCACTGGTCCCGCCCCGCCCGGGGGCCGCTGCCGATTGGGTGGCCGCCGCTGTCCGTCACTCCAGATTAGTTCCCGTCGCAGCTCCTGATTGGCCGCCGCCGCTGCCGCTCACGGCTCGGTGGTCCCGCCCCGCCGGGGAGCGCTGCTGATTGGCCGCCGCCGCTGTCGCTCAGTCGCGCTGGTCACGCCCCCCCCCCCCCGCGGACCGGGCGACGACGACGACCGCCGGCGGGCGACGGGATGACAAAGACGGCGGCACAATGGCGGCTGCGCTGCCCCAGTCCGCGCTCCCCCCGGGCTGCTCGACTCCCCGCGGCCAGTCCACGACCCCCCCCCCTCTCTCCCCTCAGCGCCGCCGATGGAGCTCCTCGACCCTCACTGTCCGCCGATGCCGCCGCCTGGAAGCGCCGTAAACCCCTCCCCCCCCTCCTCCTCCTCCCGCCGGGTGACGGCCCCCTCCCCCCCCACCCACCGTCGCCATGGAAACGCGGCAACAGCGCCGCCCTGGTGGCCCGGAGGAGCAACTACACCCTCCCCCCCCTCCTCCCGCCGGGTGACGGCCGCTGTCGCAAGAACCCTCCCCCTCCCCCCCCACCGTCGCCATGGAAACGCGGGAACAGCGCCGCCCTGGTGGCCGGGAGGAGCAACTACAACCCTCCTCCCGCCGGGTGAAGAACGCTCCCCCTCCCCCCCCACCCACCGTCGCCATGGCAACGAGGGGACAGCGCCGCCCTGCCGGCCCGGAGGAGCAACTACACCCTCCCCCCCCCCCCTCCTCCCGCCGGGTGACGGCCGCTGTCGCAAGGACGCTCCCCCCTCCCCCCCACCCACCGTCGCCATGGCAACGAGGGGACAGCGCCGCCCTGCCGGCCCGGAGGAGCAACCACACCCCCCCTCCTCCACCACCCTCCCCCCCCACCCCCCCCCCCTTGGAGGTCCGAAGCTGAGTGAGTGGCAGAGGAACTGTTTACAGGTTAAGGGCCTGTCCCGCCAGCATGCAACTCTATGCGATGAGCACGACCTAACGTGGTCGCTTGAGCCGTCCGGCGTCGCGGGGCCGGTCCCACTTCGATCGCCGGAGCCGTGCGGAATTGTGCGGAGTTCGTCCCGACATCGCACGGGGCTCCGAAAAACTGACCGTGTTCAAAAATTCCACGCGGCAACGGCTTGTCGGCTCGCAGTCGCCTCGACGCATTACGCACCGCCCCGACATCGTGCCTCCGTGGCCCTCTGTGTGTGTGTGTGCCTCTGTGCCCCTCTCTGTGAGCCCCTCTCTGTCCTGGCGAACTTACCTTTAAGACTTCGCTCCAAGTTCGCCTCACTTTGCGTCGCGTTGCGCCACTCACCCGACTTCCGCGCGGCCCTCGCTGCCGGTTTGGTCGCGCTTGCCGCATGCAGGCGCATGCTGGTGGGAACGGCCCCTGTACAGGGGATCACCCGACCTCCGCGCGGCCCCCCGCTTCTAGTTTGATCGCGCTCATCGCATAGAGTCGCATGCTGGTGGGACAGGCCCTTAGAGTCATAGAGTGTGTGATAGAATCATACAGCGTGGAATCACTCAGGCCCTTCTGCCCAACTTGCCCACACAGAGTACTATCACTGTTTGTTTTTGTATGTGTGTATGTATGTGTATATATATGTGTGTATATTGTATAGGTGTATGTATGTGTGTGTATATATATATATATATATATACACATACATACATACATACACACATACAAAAACAGTGATAGTGCTCTGTGTGGGCAAGTAGATGGGACTGAATGGCCTAATTCTACTCCTATCACTTATGAACTTAAGTATATATATATATATATATAATCAGATATATCATATCATATATCATATAAACTGATATATCATATATATCATATAACTGATATATATATATATATATATATATATATACTTGTGAACTTAAGTATATATATATATATAATCAGATATATCATATCATATATCATATAAACTGATATATCATATATATCATATAACTGATATATATATATATATATATATATATATATATATATATACTTGTGAACTTAAGTATATATATATATATATATATATATATATATATATATATACTTAAGTTCATAAGTGATAGGAGTAGAATTAGGCCATTCAGTCCCATCTACTCCCACATTCAATCACGGCTGATCTATCTCTCCCTCCTAACCCCATTCTCCTGCCTTCTCCCCCATAACCCCTGACACCCGTCCTGATCAAGAATCAATCTATCAAGTTAGATAGAGCTCTAGCGGCTAGTGGAATCAAGAGATTATGGGGAGAAGGCAGGCACGGTTTATTGATTGGGGACGATCAGCCACGATCACAATGAATGGCGGTGCTGGCTCGAAGGTTCTCGAAAATGGCACAAAACACTTCACAGGTTTAGAGCTTGGACTTTAGAGACACAGCGTGAAAACAGGTCCTTTTGCTCAACGAGTCCGCGTCCGGGAGTAACCTACAACCTCTGCAACTTTGGAGTGTGGGAGGAAACCGAAGATGTCTGAGAAACCCAACAGGGAGAACATACATACAGACAGTACCCGTAGTCAAGATCGAACCCGGGTCTCTGGCACAACAGTTCGATCCCGACTACGGGTGCCGTACTGTACGGAGTTTTACGTTCTCCCCGTGACCTGCGTGGGTTTTCTCCGAGATCTTTGGTTTCCTCCCACACTCCAAAGACATACAGGTTTGTAGGTTAACTGGCTAGATCAATGGTGTTTTATCATTAATGTTTTATTATTATTAATGTTTAGTGTTTTCTGAGTAATTCTTAAACTGTGGGCCCTGGTTCAGGACTCCCTCAACATCGGGAACATGTTTCCTGCCTCTAGCGTATCCAAACCCTTAATAATCTTATATGTTTCCATAAGATCTCCTCTCATCCTTCTAAACTCCAGAGTGTACAAGCCCAGCCGCTCCATTCTCTCAGCAAATGACAGTCCCGCATCCCGGGAATGAACCATGTAAACCTACGCTGCACTCCCTCAATAGTCTCAATGGACATTCTTGCTATTGAGGGAGTGCAGCGTAGGTTTACAAGGTTAATTCCCGGTGGGACAAATGTTCTTGGGACAATACAGCTCACCCCCTCCATGACACACTGGTCAACCTGAGGAGCACCTGAAGCAACAGGCTGGTCCTGCAGCACAGAACGCTTCCGAAGATCCTTGTTCCCTGTGGCTATTAAACTGTACAAATCCTTCCCATTCTGTCCTGAGGTAGACGGATTCTCCCCCCTCCCCCGCCACCTTGGACTTTCCACTCATCACTTTAGTTTCGTGCATCTAGTGGTTTATGATTGTTATCCCTCCTGGGATAAATAAAGTGATATCGGATCGTATGCCCCATCTACAGGAGAAAATGAATAGAAACATAGAAATTAGGTGCAGGAGTAGGCCATTCGGCCCTTCGAGCCTGCACCGCCATTCAATATGATCATGGCTGATCATCCAACTCAGTATCCCGTACCTGCCTTCTCTCCATACCCTCTGATCCCCTTAGCCACAAGGGCCACATCTAACTCCCTCTTAAATATAGCCAATGAACTGGCCTCAACTACCTCTGTGGCAGAGAGTTCCAGAGACCCACCACTCTCTGTGTGAAAAAAGTCCTTCTCATCTCGGTCCTAAAGGTGGCGATTATGGTCGAGACCCTTCTTCAGACTGAAAGTCAAAGGAAAGAGAAACGAGAAAAATTTGGATTGTTTTCTCTGGAACGTCACAAGATAGGGGCCTGATGGAAGTGTATAAAATTATGAGAGGCATAGATAGGGTAGACAGTCAGAACCTTTACCCCAGGATGGAATAAAATCAAATACTAAAGGACATCGTTTATTGCCACGTGTACCAGGGTGCAGTGAAAAGCGTTCGTTACGTGCTAATAATTCAGCAGAAAGACGTTACATTATTTCAATCGAGCCATCCACAGTGTACAGATACTGGGTAAAGGGCCTGTCCCACTTTCATGACCTAATTCACGACCTCTGCCGAGTTTGCCCTTGACTCGTACTTGTAGTATGGTCGTCACGAGGTCGTAGCAGGCCGTGATGCTGGGCGTAGGTACTCGTGGCATCAAGTAGGTCGGGGCGTTTTTCTAGCCTGATGAAAAATGTCCACGAGTAAATTAGGTCGTGAAAGTGGGACAGGCCCTTAATGTTTAGTACAAGGTAAAGCCCGATTAAAGCAGGCGCATGTCGTCAGCGTAGGCAAGGTAGGCACTGCCTACCCTGACTAAAATTATGAAATGGCAATTATTAAATATAAATAGTAAAGGCATGGGAGAATTATGCCAATCTAAGAGATCAATCTCTGAGGTAGACATAATTCTCCGTGCCTTTCATCCACAGCACTTGTAACACGGGAAGCTCTGTGCAGTCCACGTGCCGTCAGCGCTGCCTGAGCCGTCAGTTTCAAGTGGAGCTGAAGGCAGCAGAAATTGTGCCTTTGCATTACTGCGCATGCGCGGCGCAAGTTTCTTGGCGGGATTTTCAAATATGGATTGCCATTATTTTAATAGCATCTTAGGAAAAAAAGAGTGAAGAATGGACTTAATGTACCAATAACGTGGTAATTTCTTGGTGCTTTATGTTTTTAAATGCTGTATTTCCCGGGGTGGGGGGTGAGCTCCGTTCAGTGTTTGGGGAGTCTGGCGTTGTGAAGGAGGGGATCGGGGTCAGTAACCCACTTGCCACGCTCCGGTCTGAGTGCAGGTAGATGGGACTAGGTGAGAGTAAGTGTTCGGCGTGGACTAAAAGGGCCGAGATGGCCTGTTTCCGTGCTGTAATTGCTATATGGTTTTATTGTGGCCGGGGAGTGGATCAGCTCGGGTGGTAGCCGCAGCGCTCCGGGCACGGACAGCAGAACTGGCCGCCACTTCTGAGGAAGGAAGCAGCTCGGGTGACTGCGAGTGGCCGCCGGGACCCGACAGGAGAACCGGCTGCCACTTCAGCCCCTTCTGCTGGTCCCCACTCACCTCTGGCAGTGCTCTCCGTCTGAACATATCTCACTTGCCGCTCGCCGGCCGGCTTCCCGCAAATCTTTAAATTCCGACAGCGCGCTCACGGGACCAGTTGAGGTTACTTGGCTGTGGGAATTTAAGGATTTGCGGGACGTGGTTGACATGAGCGAAGCTGGCGAACGGCAGGTGAGAGATGTTCAGACAAAGAGCACTGCCAGAGGTGATCATAAGGCGCTGAAGAGCAGCCGGTTCTGGTGTCGGGTCCCGGCGGCCGCTCGCACCCGAGCTGCTTCTATCCCCGGAAGTGGCGGCCAGTTCTGCTGTCCGTGCCCGGAGCGCTGCGGCAGCGGTGAGTGAGTTTGATATGATCTCTGACCCCCTCCTTCTCAACACTTCTGCCTTCTCGCATATTTAACCCCTGGCACAGACTCTCCACACGCTGTGAAAGGAACTCTCCCTCCAATTGGACCCTTGAATTAGTATTATCATTCAATAAGATGACAACTGATTCAACGTTCCAGTGTGCTCCCGTTTTCCCCACCATCTCTCCACCTGCCTTCATCCTCCGTCCCCCACCCATTCAATCATTAAAAAATGAAGGAGATTTAGAACCCTTGGGAAAATTGAAGTGTTACTTATTTTTTATTTTTTATGAACAGAACAATCTGCGCATGCTGCCAGACCCGCTGAGTTACTCCGCCATTTTGTGTCTATCTTCAGTTTAAACTAGCATCTGCAGTTACTTCCTGCACCTGTCCCATCTACACTAGTCCCACCTGCCTGCGTTTGGCCTATATCCCTCCAAACCTGTCCTACCCATGTACCTTAATGTATCTTAAACGTTGGAATAGAAGCTGCCTCAACTACCTCCTCCAACAACTTGTTCCACACACCCGCCACCCTTTGTATGAAAAAGTTATCCCACAGAATCCTATTAAATCATTCCCCTCCCCCTAACCATAAACCTAAGGTTCTCGAAAATGACACTTAACAGGTTTAGAGTTTGGATTTTAGAGACACAGCGTGAAAGCAGGCCCTTTAGCTCCACGAGTCCGCGCCGACCAGCGATCGCCACGCACACTAACACTATCCTACACACACTAGAGACAATGTACACTAAAGACAAACCTGCACGTCTTTGGAGTGTGGGAGGAAACCGAAGATCTCGCAGAAAACTCACGCGGTCACGGGGAGAACGTACAAACTCCGTACAGACAGTACCCGTAGTCAAGATCGAACCCGGGTCTCTGGCACAACAGTTCGATCCCGACTATGGGTGCCGTACTGTATGGAGTTTGTACGTTCTCCCCGTGACCTGCGTGGGTTTTCTCCGAGATCTTCGGTTTCCTCCCACACTCCAAAGACATACAGGTTTGTAGGTTAATTGGGTTGGTAAATGTAAAAAAAAACTGTCCCTAGTGGGTGTAGTGTTAATGTGCGGGGATCGCTGGTCTGCGTGGACCCAGTGAGCCATAGTGCCTGTTTCCGCGCTGTAGCTCTAAACTAAACGTAACTAAACTTATCATGCTTTGTCCTGCCCCTCTCCTTCAGCTTTCTCACCCTCCACAATGTCTGAAGAAGGGTCCCAACCCGAAACGTCACCTATCGATGTTTTCCATAGATGCTGCCTGACCTGCTGAGTTACTTTGTGTCTTTTGTAAACCATCATCTGTAGTTCCTTGTTTCTATATCTCACCTGGATGGGCGGCAGGGTAGAGCTGCACCCTCTCAGCACCAGGGACCTGGGTTCCAGGGACACAGGTGCTGTCCGTACGGAGTTTGTACGTTCTCCCCGGGACCTGCGTGGGTCTTCCCCGGGTGCTCTGCTTTCCTCCCACACTCCAAAGGCGTACAGGTTTGTGGATTAGTTGTGTAAGAGGAGCTCCAACCGCCAGCCCGCGGCCTACATCGCCCAGAAGCCGCGGACTGCGGTGATTCCAGCTGGCGTGGCGACCGGAGCCTGGGATCCCTCGTTGGGGACCCCGGAGGAAAAGAGCTCTGACCGCTGGCCTACTTCTAACTGGAGCGGGATCCCTCGTTGGGGACCCCGGAGGAGAAGAGCTCCGACCGCCGGCCCGCGTCCTACTTCTAACTGCGGGCGCTGCGGGGACTTACCATTCGGAGTGGGATCCCTCGCGGAGGGTTCCTGGAGAGGAACTCCGACCACCGGCCCTGTGGTCTGCGGTGCTCTGGCTGCGGCGCGGCGGGGACTTTAGATCTTCGACCGCCGGCCTGCGGCCTACACCAACCTGAAGCCGCGGCCTACGGTGGGGAGGCACCGATTCAGGATTTACCTTGTCTGCTCACCTTGCCGCCCGCAGCGGCGACTGCGGAGGGCTGTGGTCCCGACCACGGGGGAAATGGAGGAGGACTGGCCAAACTTTGTGCCTTCCACCACAGTGATGAAAGCTGTGTTGGATGTTTGTGTTAAATTTTTATTGTGTATTGTGTGTTCTTTTTTTATTCTACCGCTCTGGCAAATTCATTTCACTGCACTTTATGTGCATGTGACGAATAAATATGACTTGACTTGAGGTAAAGATTGTAAATTGTACATAGTGTGTAACATTGTTCTCCTGTACAGGGTCATCGCTGGTCGGTGCGGACTCAGTGGGCCGAAGGGCCTGTTTGCGCTCTGTAACACCAAACTATTGCAGGAGGGGGAGCGGTGATCTTATAGAGGTGTATAAAATCATGAGGAATAGATTGGCACAGTGTCTCTTACCCAGAGTAGAGGAATCGAGGACCAGAGGACATGGATTTAAGGTGAAGGGAGAAAAGTCTGAGAGGTAACTTTGTCGCACAAAGGGTGCTGGGTGTATGGAACGAGCTGCCGGAGTTGAGGCAGGGACTATCGCAACGTTTAAGAAACAATTAGATAGGTACATGGATGGGACAGGATTAGAGGGATATGGGCCTAGTATAGGTGGGACATGTTGGTCATTGTGGGCAAGTTGGGCCTGTTTCTATGCTGTACGACTCTATGACTATACACTAAACTGTATGAGATAACAAGTATGAAAAAAAGGTGAGGCTGGGGAGAGGATGTTTCCACTCATGAGAGTCTAGGACTAGAGGTCACAGCCCCAGACAGAAGTATGTTCCTTTAGGAAGGAGATGAGGATTTTTTTTGGTCAGTGGGTGAGGAATCTGGAATTCATTACCACAGAAGGCTGTGGAGGCCAAGTCAATTGATATTTTTAAGGCAGAGATAGATAGATTCTTGTGTCGGAAGGAACTGCAGATGCTGGTTTAAACCGAAGATAGACACAAAAAGCTGGAGTAAGTCAGCGGGAGAAAAGGAATAGGGGGGTTGCACGTAAGGTCACGGTCAAAGGGCTTGACCCACGGAGCCTCTCAATCCATCTGGAGGACATCCGTAACTTTGCATGTTATCAATGCAAGAAACACACACTTTCCTACCTGCTCAAAACCGCCAAAATGTTGGATTTTTGCGCTGTAAAAATTTGTGGAAGTCGGGGTAAGCGTGAGAGACGTGAACCCAACTTCAGAATTCCAAAAGTGAAGCGAAATGAAGGTGAAGAGATGCGAGAGCTGAAGGGACAACAACAGCTAAAGTGCTTGGCGAACATTGGCCGTGCAGATATCGGAATTGAAAATATTGGGAATGATCGCGTCTGCTCACTGCATTTCATCAACAGTAAGGCATTATTTGTGGTTTTTCTTGATTCCTTTGGTATCTAAAAAGTCTCAGAGGTGATAAATCTGGCTGTAAAGTTTGCTTCAGAGGCGTTTTATTTTTGTATGTAAAAACCCACTAGAGAACCATGGGCGATTTTAAAATGTTACAGCCAGATTTACCACTTCTGAAACTTTTTAGATGCCAAAGGAATCAAGAAAAAACGCAAATAATGCCTTAGTTGATGAAATGCAGCGAGCAAACGGCCACTCTGGCTGTTGTTGTCCCTTCAGCTCTCGCTTCTATCTACCGTCATTTCTCCTCACTTTTGGAATTCTGAAGTAGGCTAAATGTCTCTCACGCTTATCCCGATTTCCATAATTATTTACAGCGCAAAAATTGACGATTTCGGCGGGTTTTAACGGGCCCGCTAGGCTGGAAACAACGGCCAGTGCTTACCTGCAGTTCATCGCGTGTACTCCACTTGGCGTAGCGTAGCACGACTGCCGTGAAACCTCCCTATAGGTGACGTTTCGGGTCGAGACCCTTCTTCACATTCTTGATTGGTACGGGTGTCAGGGGTTATGGGGAGAAAGCAGGAGAATGGGGTGGAGAGGGTGAGGTAGACCAGCCACGATTGAATGTAAGAGGGGTGGAAGATTGCAACCTTCACGTGGTCCGCCCTGTTTCGACTAATGCAATCAACTCGATGTGCACGGACGGAAGATCAAATGGAACAAGTTGTCCAACAACTTTAGGCTGTGCACGCCGCACGAAAGAAGACTTAAGTCATAGTGATACAGTGTGGGAACAGGCCCTTCAGCCCAACGTGCCCACACCAGCCAACATGTCCCAGCTACAGGGGGTACACAAAAAGCTGGAGAAACTCTGCGGGTGCAGCAGCATCTAAGGAGCGAAGGAGATAGGTGACGTTTCGGGTCGAGACCCTTCTTCAGACAGGTGTCCCAGCTACACCTGTCCCACCTGCCCACGCGCCTGGTCCATATCCCTCCAAACTTGTCCTTGATGGGCAGAATGGCCTAATTCTGCTCCTATCCCTCATGACTGTCACCAGACACCTGGCTGTTCTGAATAGTTGACTCTCTCTCTTGTCTTCGCCACTGGGGGGCAGCTCCACGACTAAAAAAGCAAACAGGAAAAAGACCAACCCGCTTAAACTGACAACTGTTTGAATTCAAACCCTTTTGCATCGGCTGACATTTTATCTGCAAGAAAGTTTCTCATTAAAGCAGATAACCCCTGGCCTTGCATGCATCGATTTGTTTTGTTGCTTGCAAAAAAATCAAATGCAAAGTGTTTTAATCATTTCAAATCTTCCAGTTCTTTAAAAAACAAATTCTTATTTCTTTCTGCACCACCTCCCCTCCTAAATGCCAAGGAAAGCCATGGACGCGCGAAGGAGGTCGAAACGACTGCACCAGGTATGTGTTTGGAGAAACTTAACGGAAAGTAATAATGCTTTAAATGTAAGATGATTCTGACAGGGGAAATTGCACCCGAGGCAATTTGGTAGCCAGCCAGTCTAACTGCATTTGTAGTTTCTCCTGCAGCGGTAGCAGGAATACAAATGCAACAGTGCTTGCATGATGCTTAAACATGTCATCTTACAGCCGGATGGGAAAGAGGATTTAGACGAATAAACAATCAAACTTTGTTGCTTTCAAAGATCTTTGGTTGCTTTCTGCAGTAAAGCGTGCAAATCCATTCCCAATTCATGTCAAATTATTTTTGCATTGAAACACTTTTTTAAAAAAAATTCAGTTGCACGCCCACGCTCTTGTTTAATGCAGGGATATCTTACAGCGATTTAAGTTGTTGCTGCTCGGCACACTTTGCAAAATGTTAACTTTGATAAAGTCTGTTTATTTTTGGGGTGTGGGGGGTGGAAAGAGTTGAACATCCCGGAACTGGAGCCAACAACACACAATGCAGGGTTGTCTTGATAGGTTTTGGCGCCGAAATTTTACTTTAAACTCAAATGCAATGCATTAGGATAAGAGGTTAAATTATGTTTTTGATTGTTTTTTTTTGCATTTAAAGCTTAAAGAGGCCAGAGGTGCAAGTTTAGCTCTGGAGGATGTTTTTGTAAATAAAAATGATTTTTTTTTTGGGGGGGGGGTTTGCATTCGTTTTCAGGGACAGTTCCAGAGTCCAGACTCTGGAGATTCGGGGAAGGAGGTGGAAGATGTGGTGGAGCCAGAAGCAGAAGATAGATGGGCGAGCCACCCCAAGGAGTTGCTGATCCTCACTCCCAGGAATCCGATCCGGGCCAGCTCCAGGATCCCCAAGAGCAGCGGCCGCTCCGCCTCGGTAAAAGAGAAGGAAGAGCCCCCGGTGAGTCGAGAGGAGGGGGAAATTTTAATGCATTACTCGTCTTTCGTTGCATTTCAGCTTTTGCAAAGGCGCAAGTGTTGCATCGAGCCCGAGGGGGGGGGGGGGGTGGAATTTCGCGGGAGCTTCCATGAATGAGCTGTTTGCAAATTGCATTGGCTGCCAGGGATACAAACCTTTGCAAATCACGAAATGCAATGGTGCTGGAGGTAGGGACGGCGAAAACGAGTGTGAAAAGAGCAAAAAAGGTGGAGGGATCTCGCTCCTCGGCGTCCCTCACCCTGGCTCAAACGTGTTGCCCCAAGGTGGATGAGCCAGGATGGGACCTCTTGTTGGTGCAGTAGATATGAACGTCCCACCAGAGAAGACCAGTGTCCGATTGAGGGTTCGCTCCCCCAGCCACGGGAGGGTCCACAGGAACATGGTGGTCAAGGAGGTGTTGATGGACTGCATTGGCATGGTGCCCGCCAACATCTTCTGCCTACAGGACTACCCGGCCAAGGGCACCTTCGACGTGACTTTTGCCTCGCAGGAACTCTGCTCCACTTTTTGGAAGGTCTACCAGGAGAAGAAGGAAACAGCGCCGCTGAGCTCCTTCACTGCCGAGCCACTCAAAGAGTGGGGACCTCCTTAACTCGGTGGATTAACTCGATTCTGGATCTTCTACCAGCTGAAGAAGGAGGACCCGAGGAGGAACTGCCGAACATCTTCACCACCAAGGCTTCTGGATGTTCTACCAGCTGAAGATGGAGGACCCGAGGAGGAACTGCTGAATATCTTCACCGCAAAGCCTTGGCAAAGCCTGCAAAAAGACGAGTCTGATGTAGCAGATCAAAAAAATAAATTAATTAAATTTGCTCTAATCTTGCATTGTGTAGTTTTGGTTTTGCATTTAATCATCTCTGCCTCAGAGGGCGGTGGAGGCGGGTTCTCTGGAAGCTTTCAAGAGAGAGCTAGATAGGGCACAAAAATAGCGGAGTCGGGGGATATGGGGAGAAGGCAGGAACGGGGTACTGATTGGGGATGATCAGCCATGATCACATTGAATGGCGGTGCTGGCTTGAAGGGCCGAATGGCCCACTCCTGCACCTATTGTCTACTGTCTATCTGGCTGATCATCCAACTCAGTATCCTGTACCTGCCTTCTCTCCATACCCTCTGATCCCTTTAGCCACAAGGGCCACATCTAGAGCTAGATAGGGCTCTTAAAGATAGCGGAGTCGGGATATGGGGAGAAGGCAGGAACGGGGTACTGATTGGGGATGATCAGCCATGATCACATTGAATGGCGGTGCTGGCTTGAAGGGCCGAATGGCCCACTCCTGCACCTATTGTCTATTGAGAGGGAGAGGTGGGGAGAGGGGGAGAGAAGCGGGATGGGGAGAGACATTTGGGCGGGTATCTGGGTCGGACCTGTTGTCTATGTTGTGGCAGAAGATTTTGGATGTTAGAGCCATACAGTGAGAAAACAGGCCCTTTGGCCCACGCTGGCCAACATGTCCCAGCTACACTAGTCCCACCTACCAGTATTTGGTCCCCATATCCCTCCAAACCTGTCCTCTCCGTGTGCCTGTCTAACTGCTTCTTAAATGTTGGGATAGTCCCAGCCCCGACTACCTCCTCTGACAGCTCGTTCCAGTATAACTTGGCAATGTTTAAATGAGATATGCGGGGCAAGTTTGTTTTTTTAACACAGAGGGTGGTGGGTGCCGGGGTTGAAGCAGATACCACAGTGACACAATCCCATTACATCTTTGGGACATGGGAGGAAACCCACGGGGAGAATGTACAGACAGCGCCCATAGAATCCAACCCGAGTCTCTGGCGCTGAGAGGGCACAGCTCTACCCGCTGTAAGGGAATCGAAGGTAGACATGGAGTAACTCAGCGGGACAGGCAGCATCTCTGGAGGGAAGGAACGGGTGATGTTTCAGGTCGAGGCCATTGACTTGGATGCTACAGACGTCTGTGGCAATGAATTCCACAGATTCACCACCCTCTGACTAAAGAAATTCCTCCTCATCGCCTTCCTAAAAGAACATTCATTAATTCTGAGGCCGTGGCCTCTGGTCCTAGACTCTCCCACTGGTGGAAACATCCTCTCCACATCCACTCTATCCAGGCCTTTCGCTATTCGGTACGTTTCAATGAGGTCCCCTGCCCTCCCCTCCTTGTAAACTCCCAAGAGTACAGGCCCAGCGCGGTCAAACACTCATTGTATGTTAACCCACTCATTCTCGTAAACCTCCTCTGGACCCTCTCCAGAGCCAGCACATCCTTCCTCAGATATGGTGCCCAAAATAGCACACGGCGGGAGGGGGGGGGGGGGGACAAAGGGGGAACTGCCGCAGGAATTTGTTTCTGTGACGGTGCCCTTTATGTGGCGACTGTTTGCATACCTTGTGTGACTTGTCACGTGTGTGACGTCTTGCTTTGCCAGGTCAGCACGAAGTCGATGACAGTCGTGCTGGAGAAGATGAAGATGCCCCCGCCAGCGGCGGAAGAGCAGGAGCCGGAGGAGAAGATGGAGGTGGACCGGCCACGTTGTGTCGTCGCCCCCCCTCCGGAGGCCAAGGTCAGTGGCGGTCACGGTGGCGCTGCGGTGGAGCTGCCGTCTCACAGCGAACGGATACCCGGGTTCGATCCCGACTGTGGACGCTGTCTGTGCGGAGTTTGCACGTTCTCCGCGTGGGCTTTCTCCGAGACCTTTGATTTCTTCCCACACTCCAAAGATGTACAGTTTGTAGGTTAATTGGCGCTAGTGTAAATGTAAAAAATGTCCCTCGTGGGTGTAGGGTAGTGTTAGTGTGCGGGGATCGCTGGTCGGCGCGGACCCCATGGGCAGAAGGGCCTGTTTCCGTGCTGTATCTCTGAACAATGCCCGGTGGCGCCAGCGGCTTGAGTTCAGTTCAATAGACAATAGGTGCAGGAGGAGGCCATTCGGCCCTTCGAGCCAGCACCGCCATTCAATGTGATCATGGCTGATCATCCCCAATCAGTACCCCGTTCCTGCCTTCTCCCCATATCCCCTGAGTCCACTATCTTTAAGAGCCCTATCTAGCTCTCTCTTGAAAGCATCAAGAGCCCTATCTAGCTCTCTCTTGAAAGCATCCAGAGAACCGGCCTCCACCGCCCTCTGAGGCAGAGAATTCCACAGACTTACCACTCTCTGTGAGAAAAAGTGTTTCCTCGTCTCCGTTCTAAATGACTTACCCCTTATTCTTAAATTGTGTGTGGCCCCTGGTTCTGGACTCCCCCAATATCGGGAACATGTTTCCTGCCTCTAGCGTGTCCAAGCCCTTAACAATCTTTTATGTTTCAATGAGATCCCCTCTCATCCTTCTAAACTCCGGTGTGTACAAGCCCAGCTGCTTCATTCTCTCAGCATATGACAGTCCTGCCATCCCGGGAATTAACCTGGTGAACCTACGCTGCACTCCCTCAATAGCAAGAATGTCCTTCCTCAAATTATGGGAGCAAAACTGCACCCAATACTCCAGGTGTGGTCTCACTGGGGCTCTGTGCAACTGCAGAAGGACCTCTTTGCTCCTATATTTGATTTGTCTTGTTACAAAAGCCAACATGCCATTCGCTTTCTTCACTGCCTGCTGTACCTGCATGCTTACTTTCATAGACTGATGTACAAGGACCCCCAGATCCTGTTGTACTTCCCTTTTACCCAACTTGATGCCATTTAGATAGTCCAGTCTAGTTTAGTTTATTGGTACGTGTGGAACAAGCTCTGGGGGGGGGGGGTGGGGGGAGACTAAATCTTACTTTCCAGATGGGGGCGGCATGGAGGCACAGCGGGTAGCGCCACTGCCTCACAACTTCAACCATGACTTTAGACTTGCGACACACAGCTGGGAGACAGGCCCTTCAGCCCTTGAATCCGTGCCGACCAGCGCCATTTAACCTACAAACCTGTACGTCGTGGGAGGAAACACAGGGGGAGAACATAGAAACATAGAAATTAGGTGCAGGAGTAGGCCATTCGGACCTTCGAGCCTGCACCGCCATTCAATATGATCATGGCTGATCATCCAACTCAGTATCCTGTACCTGCCTTCTCTCCATACCCTCTGATCCCCTTAGCCACAAGGGCCACATCTAACTCCCTCTTAAATATAGCCAATGAACTGGCCTCAACTACCCTCTGTGGCAGAGAGTTCCAGAGACCACCACTCTCTGTGTGAACAAAGTGCTTCTCATCTCGGTCCTAAAGGATTTCCCCCTTATCCTTAAGCTGTGACCCCTTGTCCTGGACCTCCCCAACATCGGGAACAATCTTCCTACATCTAGCCTGTCCAACCCCTTAAGAATTTTGTACGTTTCTATAAGATCCCCCCTCAATCTCCTAAATTCTAGAGAGTATAAACCGAGTCTATGCAGTCTTTGTTCATAAGACAGTCCTGACATCCCAGGAATCAGTCTGGTGAACCTTCTCTGCACTCCCTCTATGGCAAGAATGTCCTTCCTCAGATTTGGAGACCAGAACTGTAAGCAATACTCCATGTGTGGTCTCACCAAGACCCTATACAACTGAAGTAGAACCTCCCTGCTCCTATACTCAAAGAACGTACAAACTCCGTACAGACAGCGCCCGTAGTTGCACCCTTGGTTAAACTTGATAGGACTTGGGGAAGATTTATTCAACATTTTTACACAATCAGTTTTACACAAATACACACAAAAAAGATTTCACGCAAACATCCACCACCGCATTCATCACTGTGGCGGACGGCACAACGTTTGGCCAGTCCTCCTCCATTTTCCCCCCCGTGGTCGGGACATCCACCCTCCACGGGCGTCCAAATGTTCAGACAAGGTAAAAAGTCCAGGTAAGTCCAGAATCGGCGCTTCCCCACCGGAGACCGCGGCTTCAGGTTGGTGTAGGCCGCATACGACATAAACTGTCTCCTCTCCGACTGTTACAATTTTTTTTTTACTGGTATACGGTGGACCGGTCTTGACGACAAACAAGGACTTAAATTGTTGGAACTCTTTGTAGCTCAGATTCTGTTTTACTTTTTTTCCTATCTTTTTTCTTTAGTTTAGGGGGGGGGTTATGTTTTTTTTGTTTTTTCTCTCTTTTTTCCCCTTTTTATCTTTTTGTTTTTATACATATAAGTTTTCTTTTAAACATTTAGCAATATTATACATAGAGACCAGGAGGTCTATATTCAATGCGTATTTTGACACTGGACTCATTAAGGATATACCTGCCATTAATGTAACCCTGATCCCGATGTGTCAATATCACGGTTATGTTTTATCATTACTTTTTTGTTCTTATTTTTTTGCTTTTGAAAAAAATGAATTAAAAATTTTTTAAAGAAAGAAAGACAGCGCCCGTAGTCGGGATCGAACCTGGGTCTCCGGCGCTGCAAGGTGCCGTTGTGCAATGCCCCTGTCCCACTTAGGAAACCTGAACGGAAACCTCTGGAGACTTTGCGCCCCACCCAAGGTTCCCGGAGGCTTTTGTCAGTCTCCCTAACGGTCGAAAGTGGTTTCCGTTTTAAAAATTGGACATTGACTTGGACGCTACAGACGTCTGTGGCAATGAATTCCACAGATTCACCACCCTTTGACTAAAATTGCTCCTCATCTTCTTCCGAAAAGAACGTCCTTTAATTCTGAGGCTGTGCCCTCTGGTACTTGATTCTGCTACTAGTGGAAACATCCTCTCCACATCCACTCTATCCAGGCCTTTCATTACACGGTGCTAGTTGAAGGTGGTTGCCGGAGGACAAAAACCTCCGGGAACCGCACGGAAACCTTGGGTGGGGCGCAGAGTCTCCAGAGGTTTCCGTTCAGGTTTCCTAAGTGGGACAGAGGCATTACCCTGCCGGAGTTTGGAGATTGGGGTGGGTTACTGGCTCTAGGTGGGTGGGGGGGGGGGGGGTGCGACCAAACCTTACTCTCCAGGTGGGGCAAGACTTTATCTTGCACTAAACGTTAAAATCCTGTATCTGTGCACTGTGGAGGCTTGTTATCATGTGTAGTCTTTCCGCTGACTGGATAGCACGCAAACTCAGTACACTGAGCTGGACGGACACTGAAGTCTTCTGTCTGTCTTGCTTGTCAAGCCGGACTTGAGGTCAATGAGGTCCACCCTTCAGAAGCTGCGGGAGAAAGTTCCGGAAGAGCCGGTGAGAAGGTTTTCACGGAGCGAAGTGCCAAGGATTCCAGCGAGACGCCCCAAGCCACAGGTAATCCTTCTCGGCTTTCAACACACTCGCGCACCCACGCACGGAGACACACAACACGGACAGACAGACAGACAGACAGACAGGCACACACGTACGCACAGACAGACAGACAGACAGACAGACAGACAGACAGACAGACAGACAGACAGACAGACAGACAGACAGACAGACAGACAGACAGGGGGAGACACAGACTGACACACGCAGACAGGCAGGCAGAGAGACAGACACACACACACAGACAGGCACACACGTACGCACACGCACAGACAGACACATGCAGACAGGCAGGCAGAGAGACAGACACACACACACACACAGACAGGCACACACGTACGCACACGCACAGACAGACAGACAGACAGGGGGGGACACAGACCGACACATGCAGACAGGCAGGCAGAGAGACAGACACGCACACACAGACAGACAAACACACCCTAACGCACACGCACAGACAGATACAAGCGCACACACACACGCAGGCAGAGACAAACACACATAGACAGACACACAGACAGACAGGCACACACATACGCACAGTCAGACAGACAGGGGGGACACACACAGACGGACACACACATACACACACGCAGGCAGAGACAAACACACACAGACAGACAGGCACACAGACAGACAGGCACACACATACACACACACATGCAGGCAGAGAGACAACAGACACACTGACAAACTCTATCCAGGCCTTTCGCTATTCGGCACGTTTCAATGAGTCCCCCCCCCTCATCCTTCTAAATTCCAGCGAGTACAGGCCCGGCGCTGACAAACGCTCATCGTACGCGGACCCACTCGTTCCTGGGATCATTCTCGTGAACCTCCTCTGGACCCTCTCCAGAGCCGGCACATCCTTCCTCAGATACGGGGCCCAGAACTGCTCACAATGCCAGTCCTACGGTGGTTGTGCGCGGTCCGAACTGACTCGACTCTTCCCCCCCCCCCCCCCCCCCCCCCCCCCCCCCCCCCACAGGAAGGTCGAGGCTGGCATCTCTCCTGCTCCGTGGCCCTCTGGTTGGCGGCCCTGACCCTCGCCCTTGCCCTCGTCCTCGGGGGCTGGTTCCTGGTGGGGCCCACCATGTCCCCGGGGAAGGCGGACTGGATCTACGGCCTGTTCCCCGCGAGGGAGCCCGCCTGTCAGGACAGCTGCAGGTAGGTGGAGGGGAGGGAGGGAGGGCGTTAGGACCCTGCGGCAGACTTTAATCAACAGGTAGAGGGAGGGAGGGAGGGCATTAGGACCCTGCGGCAGACTTTAATCAATAGGTAGGGGGAGGGAGGGAGGGCATTAGGGACCCTGCGGCGACTTGATCAGCAGGTAGGGGATTGAGGAGGGAGGGTGGGCATTAGGACCCTGCGGCAGACTGGATCAGCAGGTAGGGGATTGAGGGTGGGAGGGTGGGCATTAGGACCCTGCGGCAGACTGGATCAGCAGGTGGGGGATTGAGGGTGGAGGGAGGGCATTAGGACCCTGCGGCAGACTGGATCAGCAGATAGGGGAGGGGAGGAAGGGAGGGAGGGCATTAGGACCCTGCGGCAGACTAGATCAGCAGGTAGGGGATTGAGGGAGGGCATTAGGACCCTGCGGCAGACTGGATCAGCAGGTGGGGGATTGAGGGTGGAGGGAGGGCATTAGGACCCTGCGGCAGACTGGATCAGCAGATAGGGGAGGGGAGGAAGGGAGGGAGGGCATTAGGACCCTGCGGCAGACTAGATCAGCAGGTAGGGGATTGAGGGAGGGCATTAGGACCCTGCGGCAGACTGGATCAGTAGGAAGGGGATTGAGGGTGGGAGGGAGGGCATTAGGACCCTGCGGTGCACGGGATCTGTGCCCTCTTACCTGGGCAGCCTAATGCATGTATAAGGAGAGGTAGACAGTCTTTAAGTAAGGGCATTCACGGTGGCGCAGCGGTAGAGTCGCTGCCTCACAGCGCCGGAGACCCCGGGTTCGATCCTGACTGCGGGTGCTGTCCGTACGGAGTTTGCACGTTCTCCCCGTGACCTGCGTGGGATTTCTCCGGGCGCTCCGGTTTCCTCCCGCACTCCAAAGACATGCGAGTTTGTAGGCTATTTGGCTTCGGTAAAAATTGTAAATTGTCCCCAGTGTGTGTGTGTGTGTGTGTGTGTGTAGATTAGCGCTAGTATCGCTGGCCGGCACGGACTCGGTGGGCCGAAAGGCCTGTTTCCACACTGTGTCTGTCCCGCTCCAAAGATGGTGCCTGACCTGCTGAGTTACTCCAGCACTTTGTGTGTCTCTCTCGGCTTTTCTATCCATGTACTTGTCCAAATGTCCATTAAGCATCACATCATACCAGCTTTAACCAACTGCTTCCAGCAGCACATTTCTAGTAACCATATAACGATATAACAATTCCAGCACGGAAACAGGCCTTCTCAGCCCTTCCAGTCCGTGCCGACCATTTATTTTCCCCTAGTCCCATCTACCTGCACTCAGACCATACCCCTCCATTCCCTTCCCGTCCATAAACCTATCCACTTTACTTTTAAATGTTAAAATCGATCCTGCCTCCACCACTTCTGCTGGAAGATCATTTCACACAGCCACCACTCTCTGAGTAAAGAAGTTCCCCCTAAACTTCTGTCCCTTAATTCTCATGTCATGCCCTCTTGTTTGAATCTTCCCCACCCTCAATGGGAAAAGCTTATCCACGTCAACTCTGTCTATCCCTTTCATCATTTTAAAGACCTCAATCAAGTCCCCCCTAAACCTTCTGCGCTCCAAAGAATAAAGTCCTAACTTGTTCAACCTTTCTCTGTAACTTAGTTGCTGGAACCCAGGCAACATTCTAGTAAATCTCCTCTGTACTCTCTCTATTTTGTTGACATCCTTCCTATAATTAGGCGACCAAAATAGTACCCACCACCCTCTGTGTAAAGAGGTCGCCCGTCAAATCCCCTTTAAATCTTTCCTCCCCGTGACCTGCGTGGGTTTTCTCCGGGATCTCAGGTTTCCTCCTACACTCCAAAGGCGTGCAGGCTTGTTATTTTGGACACACAATGCTGGAGTAACTCAGCGGGACAGGCAGCGTCTCTGGAGAGAAGGAATGGGTGACGTTTCGGGCCGAGACCCTTCTTCAGACCAAGGAAGGAAGTGCAGATGCTTGTTACACAAAATGCTGGAGTAACTCAGCGGGACAGGCAGCATCTCTGGACGGAAGAAGGAGTCTGACGAATGGTCTCGACCCGAAAAGTCACCCGTTCCTTCTCTCCAGAGATGCTGCCTGTCCCGCTGAGTTACTCCAGCTTTTTGTGTCTATCTTTGATTTAAACCAGCATCTGCAGTTCCTTCCTACACTAATTAAAATTTTAAATTGTCCCTAGTGTGTGTAGGATAGTGTTGTGTGCGGGGATCGCTGGTCGGCGCGGACTCAGTGGCCGAACGGGCTGTTTCCGTGCTGTAACTCAAAAGCCTGAGGCCTAGGTTCTGGCCCGGTTTAATGTTGATGGGGGGGGGGGGGGGGCGGTTTTTCCTTACAGTTTGACCCTGCTGGAGAGTATTCCCGAGGGGCTGCACTATCCCGGCACGGACCCCCGCCACGAGACCATCTACAAGGCCTGGTCCGAGATGCTGGTGCAGGCCACCCGGTCCGTGCAGATAGCCGCGTTTTACTTCACGCTGCGGGCGGCCGGAGCCGGTCAGGGGGGAGCCGGCACTGCGGAGGTGAGGACCAAAAACCTGCTCCTTTCCCCCCCTCCCCACCCACCCTCGCCCACACCCCTGAGACCACCCTTACCCCTACCCACATCCGGAAGTGGCGGCGCTGTCCGTTTTGTCTTTTTATTGTTTTCTTTTTGTCCCGTTTCAGTTTATTAGGTTGTGTATGTGTGGGGGGGAGAAACTTGTTTTTAGTCTCTTCCTTCGGGGGGGGGGGGGGGGGGGATGTGACCTTATCTTGTCGTATCCTCCGTCTGCGCTGAGGCCTAAAGTCCTGGGATGTCAGGACTTTCATATGAGGAAAGAATGGATAGACTCGGCTTGTACTCGCTGGAATTTAGAAGATTGAGGGGGGATCTTATAGAAACTTACAAAATTCTTAAGGGGTTGGACAGGCTAGATGCTGGAAGATTGTTCCCGATGTTGGGGGAGTCCAGAACAAGGGGTCACAGTCTAAGGATAAGGGGGAATTCCTTTAGGACCGAGATGAGGAAAACATTCTTTACACAGAGAGTGGTGAGTCTGTGGAATTCTCTGCCACAGAAGGTAGTTGAGGCCAGTTCATTGGCTATATTTAAGAGGGCGTTAGATGTGGCCCTTGTGGCTAAAGGGATCAGGGGGCATGGAGAGAAGGCAGGTACGGGATACTGAGTTGGATGATCAGCCATGATCATATTGAATGGCGGTGCAGGCTCGAAGGGCCGAATGGCCTACTCCTGCGCCTATTTTCTATGTTTCTAATGGCGGAGCTGGTGTCCTCCAGCGGGGACCGACCTCGACTTCGGGGCTGTGGCTGCGTTCCGGCGGCCCGACTTCGGGGCTGTGGCTGCGTTCCGGCGGCCCGACTTTGGGGCTGTGGCTGCGTTCCGGCGGCCCGACTTCGGGGCTGTGGCTGCGTTCCGGCGGCCCGACTTTGGGGCTGTGGCGGCGGCCACCCGACTTCGGAGGCTCGGCCGCGGGCCCAGTGGACGATAACGTCGGGAGCTCGCAGCTCACAGATTGGTGACTGGTTTTCCCGCAACAACAGCTTTGTCCGCTGGTCTGGAGGGCGGCAGCTTCGACCGCCCCGCGCCACGCCGCGAAGTTTGAACCGGCCCGTTCGCGGAGCTCGGATTCAGCCGCGGGACTGACCTACTTACCATCACCCGGCGGGGTCACAACCTGGATCGCCTCAGCGCAGAGGGGGAACAAGGAGGGAATAGACAAGGGCGTTAAGACTTTTGCCTTCCATCACAGTGAGGAGGTGCCTGGTAGACTCGCTGTGGTGGATGTTAAACTGTGTTAAGTGTGTGTTTTGTTATTTTATTCTATGTTAGGGACTATGCAGTTGTACAGGGTCTTGGTGAGGCCACACCTGGAGTATTGCGTACAGTTTTGGTCTCCAAATCTGAGGAAAGACATCCTTGCCATAGAGGGGGTAGAGAGAAAATTCACCAGACTGATTCCTGGGATGTCAGGACTTTCATATGAGGAAAGACTGGATAGACTCGGCTTGTACTCGCTGGAATTTGGAAGATTGAGGGGGGATCTTATAGAAACTTACAAAATTCTCAAGGGGTTGGACAAGCTAGATGCTGGAAGATTGTTCCCGATGTTGGGGGAGTCCAGAACAAGGGGTCACACAGTTTAAGGATAAGGGGGAATTCCTTTAGGACCGAAATGAGGAAAACATTCTTTACACAGAGAGTGGTGAGTCTCTGGAATTCTCTGCCACAGAAGGTAGTTGAGGCCAGTTCATTGGCTATATTTAAGAGGGCGTTAGATGTGGCCCTTGTGGCTAAAGGGATCAGGGGGTATGGAGAGAAGGCAGGTACGGGATACTGAGTTGGATGATCAGCCATGATCACATTGAATGGCGGTGCTGGCTCGAAGGGCGGAATGGCCTCTACTCCTGCACCTATTGTCTATGTTTCTATGTTATGACTGCAAGGTTCACAATTTTGTTCAGACTGAAATGTCTGAATGACATTAAAGGATACTTTCACTTTTTTATCTGTGGGAGGGGCGGTGAGGAGGAAACGTGCCATCTCTCCTTAACCCACCCTCTCTCTCCCCCCCCCCCCCCCCCCAGGGTGAGCGGGTGCTGGAGTTACTGGCGGGGTTGAACGCGCGTGGAGTTGACCTCAGGATCGCCGTGAACAGCCCACAGACCTCCCAGACCGACACCGACTATCTGGCCCTGAAAGGTGACTCCTTGCCTCTCCTGGCATCTACCCGGCTCTAAACCCCCTCTCCCCCCCTCTCCCTACCCGAACCTTCCTCCCCCCCCCATACCTCCACCCCTCCCCCTCTCCCTACCCAGACCCCCCTCCCCCCATACCACCACCCCTCCCCCTCTCCACACCCCTCCCCCCACACCTCCACCCCTCCCCCTCTCCACGCCCCTCCCCCCACACCACCACCCCTCCCCCTCTCTACACCCCTCCCCCCACACCACCACCCCTCCCCCTCTCCCTACCCAAACCTTCCTCCCCCCACACCACCACCCTACCCTCATACCACCACCCCTCCCCCTCTCTACACCCCTACCCCCATACCACCACCCCTCCCCCCTCCCTACCCAAACCTTCCTCCCCCCACACCACCACCCTACCCCCATACCACCACCCCTCCCCCTCTCCCTACCCAAACCTTCCTCCCCCCACACCACCACCCTACCCTCATACCACCACCCCTCCACCTCTCCACACCCCTCCCCCCACACCTCAACCCCTCCCCCTCACCCTACCCAAACCTTTCTCCCCCCACACTTCAACCCCTCCCCCTCTCCCTACCCAAACCTTCCTCCCCCTATACCACCACCCCTCCCCCTCTCCACACCCCTCCCCCCATACCACCACCCCTCCCCCCACACCACCACCCCTACCCCCATACCACCACCCCTCCTCCTCTCCACACCCCTCCCCCCATACCTCCACCCCTCCCCCTCTCCACACCCCTCCCCCCACACCACCACCCTACCCCCATACCACCACCCCTCCCCCCTCCCTACCCAAACCTTCCTCCCCCCATACCACCACCCCTCCCCCCACACCACCACCCTACCCCCATACCACCACCCCTCCTCCTCTCCACACCCCTCCCCCCTCCCCCCACACCTCAACCCCTCCCCCTCTCCCTACCCACACCCTCCTCCCCCATACCACCCCCGCTCCCCCACTCCACACCCCTCACCCTCTACTCCCACCCCAACCCCTACTCTCAGCCCCTCCCCCTCTCCGCACCCCCCTCAACCCTCAACCTACCCCAACCCTCCTCCCCCCACCCCTCTACCTTCACCTCTCCAGTTCTT
>CAUPSL010000859.1:0-37337 GCA_963514005.1 Raja brachyura | reverse complement strand
GGGAGATCCCTCACTGGGGTGGGGAGATCCCTCACTGGGGTGGGGAGATCCCTCACTGGGGTGGGGAGATCCCTCACTGGGGTGGGGAGATCCCTCACTGGGGTAGGGAGATCCCTCACTGGGGTGGGGAGATCCCTCACTGGGGTAGGGAGATCCCTCACTGGGGTAGGGAGATCCCTCACTGGGGTAGGGAGATCCCTCACTGGGGTGGGGAGATCCCTCACTGGGGTAGGGAGATCCTTCACTGGGTAGGGAGATCCTTCACTGGGTAGGGAGATCCCTCACTGGGTGGGGAGATCCCTCACTGGGTGGGGAGATCCCTCACTGGGTGGGGAGATCCCTCACTGGGTGGGGAGATCCCTCACTGGGTGGGGAGATCCCTCACTGGGTGGGAGATCCCTCACTGGGTGGGGAGATCCTTCACTGGGTGGGGAGATCCCTCACTTGGCCTTACATGTACAAGCGATTACACACAATACATCACACACAGATATAACCAACACACACACACACACACACAGATATAACCAACACACACACACACATATAACCAACACACACACACACATATAACCAACACACACAGACACACATATATAACACACACACACACAATACATCACACACACACAGATATAACCAACACATACACACACACACACACAGATATAACCAACACACACACACACAATACATCACACACACACAGATATAACCAACACACACAATACATCACACACACACAGATATAACCAACACATACACACACACACACAGATATAACCAACACACACACACACACACACAGATATAACCAACACACACACACACACATATAACCAACACACACACACACAGATATAACCAACACACACACACACATATAACCAACACAGATATAACCAACACACACACACACATATAACCAACACACACACACACAGATATAACCAACACACACACACACATATAACCAACACACACACACACAGATATAACCACACACACAGACACACACAGATATAACCAACACACACACACACATATAACCAACCACACACACACAGATATAACCAACACACACACACACACACAGATATAACCAACACACACACACACACACACACACACACACAGATATAACCAACACACAAACACAGATATAACCAACACACACACACACACAGATATAACCAACACACACACACACAGATATAACCAACACACACACACACACACATATAACCAACACACACACACACACAGATATAACCAACACACACACACACACACACAGATAGAACCAACACACACACACACACAGATATAACCAACACACACACACACACAGATATAACCAACACACACACACACAGATATAACCAACACACACACACACACAGATATAACCAACACACACACACAGATATAACCAACACACACACACAGATATAACCAACAGACACACACACAGATATAACCAACACACACACACACACACAGATATAACCAACACACACACACACAGATATAACCAACACACACACACACACAGATATAACCAACACACACACACACACACAGATATAACCAACACACACACACAGATATAACCAACACACACACACACACAGATATAACCAACACACACACACACACAGATATAACCAACACACACACACACACACAGATAGAACCGAGACACACACACACAGATATAACCAACACACACACACACACACACAGATAGAACCAACACACACACACAGATATAACCAACACACACACACAGATATAACCAACACACACACACACACACACAGATATAACCAACACACACACACACACACAGATATAAACCAACACACACACACACACACACACAGATAGAACCAACACACACACACAGATATAACCAACACACACACACACACACACACAGATAGAACCAACACACACACACAGATATAACCAACACACACACACACACACACACACAGATAGAACCAACACACACACACAGATATAACCACACACACACACACACACAGGATAGAACCAACACACACACACAGATATAACCAACACACACACACACACACACAGATAGAACCAACACACACACACAGATATAACCAACACACACACACACACACACAGATAGAACCAACACACACACACAGATATAACCAACACACACACACACACACAGATAGAACCAACACACACACACAGATATAACCAACACACACACACACACACACAGATAGAACCAACACACACACACAGATATAACCAACACACACACACACACAGACAGATATAACCAACACACACACACAGATATAACCAACACACACACACACACACAGATATAACCAACACACACACACACACAGATATAACCAACACACACACACAGATATAACCAACACACACACACACACACACATAGAACCAACACACACACACAGATATAACCAACACACACACACACACACAGATAGAACCAACACACACACACAGATATAACCAACACACACACACACACACACAGATATAACCAACACACACACACACACAGATATAACCAACACACACACACACACACACACAGATATAACCAACACACACACACACACACACAGATATAACCAACACACACACACACACAGATATAACCAACACACACACACACACACACAGATATAACCAACACACACACACACACACACAGATATAACCAACACACACACACACACACACAGATATAACCAACACACATACACACAGATATAACCAACACACACACACACACAGATATAACCAACACACACACACACAGATATAACCAACACACACACAGATATAACCAACACACACACACACACACATATAACCAACACACACACACACACAGATATAACCAACACACACACACACACACACAGATATAACCAACACACACACACACACACACAGATATAACCAACACACACACACACACAGATATAACCAACACACACACACACACAGATATAACCAACACACACACACACACACACAGATATAACCAACACACACACACAGATATAACCAACAGACACACACACACACACACACACACACACAGATATAACCAACACACACACACACAGATATAACCAACACACACACACACACACACAGATATAACCAACACACACACACACAGATATAACCAACACACACACACACACACACAGATATAACCAACACACACACACACACACACAGATATAACCAACACACACACACACACACACAGATATAACCAACACACACACACAGATATAACCAACACACACACACACAGATATAACCAACACACACACACAGATATAACCAACACACACACACAGATAGAACCAACACACACACACAGATATAACCAACACACACACACACACACAGATATAACCAACACACACACACAGATATAACCAACACACACACACACACACAGATAGAACCAACACACACACACAGATATAACCAACACACACACACACACACACACAGAGATAGAACCAACACACACACACACACACAGATATAACCAACACACACACACACACACAGATAGAACCAACACACACACACAGATATAACCAACACACACACACACACACACAGATAGAACCAACACACACACACAGATATAACCAACACACACACACACACACACAGATAGAACCAACACACACACACAGATATAACCAACACACACACACACACACACAGATAGAACCAACACACACACACAGATATAACCAACACACACACACACACACACAGATATAACCAACACACACATACACACAGATATAACCAACACACACACACACAGATATAACCAACACACACACACACACTCACACACAGATAGAACCAACACACACACACACAGATATAACCAACACACACACACACAGATATAACCAACACACACACACACACTCACACACAGATAGAACCAACACACACACACACAGATATAACCAACACACACACACACAGATATAACCAACACACACACACACACAGATATAACCAACACACACACACACAGATATAACCAACACACACACACACACTCACACACAGATAGAACCAACACACACACACACAGATATAACCAACACACACACACACACAGATAGAACCAACACACACACACACACAGACATAACCATCACACACACATAACCATCACACACACATACACACACACACACACAGATAGAACCAACACACACACACACACAGATATAACCATCACACACACATACACACACACACACACAGACATAACCATCACACACACACACACAGACATAACCATCACACACACACACAGATATAACCATCACACACACATACACACACACACACACAGACATAACCAACACACACACACACACAGATATACCCATCACACACACATACACACACACACACACAGACATAACCATCACACACACACACACAGATATAACCATCACACACACATACACACACACACACACAGACATAACCATCACACACACACACACAGACATAACCATCACACACACATACACACACACACACACACAGATATAACCATCACACACACACACACACACACACACACAGACATAACCATCACACACACATACACACACACACACACACAGATATAACCAACACACACACACACACAGATATAACCAACACACACACACACACAGATGGAACCAACACACACACACACACAGATATAACCAACACACACACACACACAGATATAACCAACACACACACACACACAGATGGAACCAACACACACACACACACACAGATAGAACCAACACACACACACACACAGATATAACCAACACACACACACACACAGATGGAACCAACACACACACACACACAGATATAACCAACACACACACACACACAGATATAACCAACACACACACACACACAGATGGAACCAACACACACACACACACAGATGGAACCAACACACACACACACACACAGATATAACCAACACACACACACACACAGATAGAACCAACACACACACACACACAGATGGAACCAACACACACACACACACAGATATAACCATCACACACACACACACAGATATAACCATCACACACACACACACAGATATAACCATCACACACACATACATACACACACACACAGATATAACCATCACACACACATACATACACACACACACAGATATAACCATCACACACACACACACACACAGATGGAACCAACACACACACACACACTCACACACAGACATAACCATCACACACACACACACATACACACACACACATACAGACATAACCATCACACACATACACACATACACACACACACACACAGATATAACCATCACACACACACACACACAGACATAACCATCACACACACATACACACACACACACACAGACATAACCATCACACACACAGATGGAACCAACACACACACACACACACACACACACACAGACATAACCATCACACACACACACACATACACACACACACACACAGATATAACCAACACACACACACACACACAGATAGAACCAACACACACACACACACACACAGATATAACCATCACACACACACACACACACACAGATAGAACCAACACACACACACACACACAGATATAACCATCACACACACACACATATACACACACACACAGATAGAACCAACACACACACACACACACACAGATATAACCATCACACACACACACACACACACAGATAGAACCAACACACACACACACACACACAGATATAACCATCACACACACACACACACACACAGATAGAACCAACACACACACACACACACACAGATATAACCATCACACACACACACATATACACACACACACAGACATAACCAACACACACACACACACACATACACACACACACACACAGACATAACCATCACACACACATACACACACACACACACAGACATAACCATCACACACACATACACACACACACACACAGACATAACCATCACACACACACACACAGACATAACCATCACACACACACAGACACACACACACACACAGACATAACCATCACACACACACAGACACACACACACACACAGACATAACCATCACACACACACACACACACACACACACAGACATAACCATCACACACACACATACACACACACACAGACATAACCATCACACACACAGATACAACTACATCACACACTATTTCACACTAAATCTACAGGTAAATTAAGTCACATAAAACGCACACATCACACACACATCATTCAGTTCAGTCTTATTTGTCATATGTAGGTGAACACAGGGTCAGCGGTACAATGAAATGTGTTTGACAAGACAATGGGTCGCCTCAGCAATGATATTACAAGGATAACAACTAAAAACAGACAACTAACACACATTGACACAACACACACGGACACAACTAATTCACATACACACACACACACACACACAACTAATTCACACGGACACAACTAACACACACACACAGACACAACTAATTCACACACAGACACAACTAACACACACATCAGGTAGATGTACAGTCTTTTGCCCAGAGTAGGGGAATCGATGACCAAAGGACATAGGTTCAAGGTGAAGGGGTAATAGGAATCTGAGTGGTAACATTTTCACACACAGAGTGGTGGGTTTATGGAACGGGCTGCCAGAGGAGGTAGTCGAGGCTGGGACTATCCCAGTGTTTAAGAAACAGTTAGACAGGTACATGGATAAGTCAGGTTTGGAGGGATTTGGACCCAAAAGGCAGGCAGGTGGGCCTAGAGTCGTCAAGAGAGTTTATTGTCATTTGTCCCAGATAGGACAATGATAATAAACTCTCGGAATAAAGTAGGCACAAATACAGACCATATCATATCAGTGAGTTCATATACCATTATATAGTAGCTGGGACATGTTGGCCAGTATGGGCTAGATGGCCCGAAGGGCCTATTTCGACACTGTATGACTCAAAGAGATAGGGGCAGAATTAGGTTTATCAGCCCACCAAGTCTTCTCCGCCAATCAATCATGGCTGATCCATCTCTCCCTCCTAACCCCATTCCCTATAACCCCTGACACCCGTACTGATCAAGAATCCATCTACCTAAAATATCCCATTGTCTTGTCCTCCACAGCAGTCTGTGGCAATGAATTCCACAGATTCACCACCCTTTCCCTCATGACCCCTGACACTGGTACTAATCATGATCATATTGAATGGCGGTGCAGGCTCGAAGGGCCGAATGGCCTACTCCTGCACCTAATTTCTATGCTTCTATGAATATGAAATGATATTAAAAAACATAGTCGTGGAAATGTCCCGTTAGTTGGTTTATTGAAGAGGTGGACAGAGATACGGTGAAATGCTGGTTCTGCATGCTATCCAGTCAGATCATACTTGCATGTATCAAGTACAAAAGCCCTTCCACACCTCTGAGCTCGTGGCTGGAGGTTTCTTGTCCTCTCACTGTTCAGTTTAGTTTATTGTCACGTGCACCGAGGTCCAGTGAAAAGCTTTTGTTGCGTGCTAACCAGCCAGCGGAAAGACAACACATGATTACAATTGAACCGTCCACAGTGTACAGATACAGGATAACGGGAATCACGTTTAGTGCAAGGTAAAGTCAGCAAAGTCCGATCAAGGGTAGTCCGAGGGTCACCAATGAGGTAGATAGTAGTTCAGGACCGCTCTCTGGTTGTGGTAGGACGGTTCAGTTGCCTGATAACAGCTGGGAAGAAACTGCCCCTGAATCTGGAGGTGTGCGTTTTCACACTTCTGTACCTTTTGCCCGATGGGAGAGGGGAGAAGAGGGAGTGGCCGGGGTGCATGAGGTGTAGATGGAGTCAATGGATGGGAGATTGGTTTGTTCTGGGCTGAGATGTCTTGGATGGAGCTGTTCCAACAAAATGGTTTCTGTGGTGCATCTGTAGAGGTTGGTGAGAGCTGTAGGGGACATGCCGGACTTTCTACGCCTTCCGAGGAAGTCGGTGCGTTGGTGTGCTTTCTTGGTCGTTGCTTTAGTATACACTAGATGGTCCAGGAGTCGTTGCTGGGAATCCAATTTTTTCAACCATCTCAAATGGGTATGTGTACCACCGGTCTCCCCGAGTCGCACTGACTGGGGTCATTGTTGATACAGCAGGGAAACAGGACCTTACACCCACCGAGTCCTTCACCCATTCACACTAGCTCTCCGCTATCCCACGTTCTCACCCACTCCGCTACACATTGGGGGCAATTCACAGAGGGCTAAATTCACCCACAAACCCACACAGACACGTCTTTGGAGCGTGGGAGGAAACCGGAGCATCCGGAGGAAGCCCACGCAGGTCACGGGGAGAGGATGAGACAGAGTTTCTTCCCACAGGCCATCAGGACTTTAAACTCTTATCCCACCAGGGACTAATTTACTGTTGTGTTGTGTCTTTTTAAAAAAAAAATCTAAAAATGTAAATACTGTTCCTGTTCTGTTGTGTTGTGTAGTTTTTGCACAATCGGCAGGCATTGCCACTTTCATTTCACTGCACATCATGTATGTGTATGTGACAAATAAAGTTGACTTGACTTGATCATGCAAACTCCACCCAGACAGTACCCGTAGTCAGGGTCGATCCCGGGTCTCTGACGCTGGGAGGCAGCAACTCTCGTGCTGCATGTCCTCCTACTTGTTTCGATTTGCGACCCCCATACACAGCTTAAAACCGCTGCTCCTCCACAGCGCTCCAGCCCGCTTCAAGAAGCGGGTTCTTTGTTTTGTTTAGAAACACAGCGTGGAAACAGGCCCTTTGGCCCACCGAGTCCGTGCCGACCAGCGGTCTCCGCACACTAGCACTATCTTACACACTCGGGACAAATGTTAACCTACAAACCTGCACGTCTTTGGAGTGTGGGAGGGAACCGGAGCACCCGGGGAAAACCCACGCGGGTCACGGGGAGAATGTGCAAACTCCGTACAGACAGCACCCGTGTCTCTGGCAACGTGAGGCAGCAGCTCTACCCGCCGCGCCACTGTGCCATCCCTTGGTTGTAGGAAAGTAGCTGTTCCTGAGCCGGGTGGTGTGGGCACGAAACGCCACCCATTCCCTCTCTCCAGAGATGCTGCCTGTCCCGCTGAGTTACTACAGTACTTTGTGTCTATTTTCAGCTTGTGTACCTTCCGCCCATCAGTAGCAGTGAGAAGAGGGCACAGCCTGGATGGTGGGGGAACCTCGATGATCAATGCCGCCTTCTTGAGGCAGTTGCCGGTGTCGATGGTTTCGATGCAGGGGAGAGCATCCGTGATTGAGTCAGAATGGCAGGCAGTGACTAGTGGGGTACCGCAAGGCTCAGTGCTGGGACCGCAGCTATTTGCAATATGCATTAATGATTTAGATGAAGGGATTAAAAGTAACATTGGCAAATTTGCCGATGACACAAAGCTGGATGGCAATGTGAACTGTGAGGAGGATGCAGGGTGACTTGGACAGCTTGGGTTAGAGTGGGCAGGTGCAGTTTAGTGTGGATACATGTGAGGTCATCCACTTTGGTGGCAAAAACAGGAAGGCAGATTATTTATTTAAATTGTGTCAAGTTAGGAAAAGGGGAAGTACTACAGGATCTGGGGGTCCTTGTTCATCAGTCACTGAAAGTAAGCATGCAGGTACAGCAGGCAGTGAAGAAAGCGAATGGCATGTTGGCCTTTATAACAAGAGGAGTTGAGTACAGGAGCAAAGAGGTCCTTCTGCAGTTGTACAGGACCCTAGTGAGACTACACCTGGAGTATTATGTGCAGTTTTGGTCCTCAAATTTGAGGAAGGACATTCTTGCTATTGAGGGAGCACAGTGTAGGTTTACAAGGTTAATTCCCGGGATGGCGGGACTGTCATATGTTGACAGAATGGAGCGGCTGGGCTTGAATACTCTGGAATTTAGAAGGATGAGAGGGAATCTCATTGAAGCATCTAAGATTATTACGGGTTTGGACACACTAGTGGCAGGAAACACGTTCCCGATGTTGGGGGAGTCCAGAACCAGGGGCCACACACACAGTTCAAGAATAAGGGGTAAGCCATTTAGAACGGAGATGAGGAAATACTTTTTCACACAGAGTTCTGAGTTTGTGTAATTCTCTGCGTCAGGTGGAGGCCGGTTCTCTGGATGCTTTCAGGAGAGTTAGATAGAGCTGTTAAAGATAGCGAAGTCAGGGGATATGGGGAGAAGGCAGGAACGGGGTACTGATTGTGGATGATCAGCCACGATCACATTGAGTGGAGTATGGCCTACTCCTGAACCTGTTGTCTATTGTGTATTGAGTCCACCAGTCTCTGCAGCCTCTCGCATTCTTGTATGTTGGAATTGCCGAACCAGGCCGCGGTGAAGCCTTCCCCGATTTCTTTTAACTGAATGCACATCCGACCAGTTATTTATTTCAGAATTTACACCAGTCCCAGTGAGTTTTATTACAATGTATACCGGACCCAACATGAGACAGATTAGCAGCTTTAAATTCCTGGCCATTAATATGTTGGATGATGTACCCACAGAGCAGAATATGAATTAACACAGTCCAAACCCAAATCTATGATCAGTTTAGTTTCGAGATACAGCAGGGAAACAGGCCCTTCAGCCCACATCGATCACCCGTTCACACTGGTTCAATGCTATCCCACATTTGCATCCACTCCCGAAACACGCGGGGCGATTTACAGAGGGCAGTTTAACCCACACAGACAGCCTCGTGGGCATATCGTTGGGACGTGGGAGGAAACCGGAGCACCCAGAGGGAACCCACACATCAATAGGGAGCTTAGACACAAAATGCTGGAGTAACTCAGCGGGATGGGCAGCATCTCTGGAGAAAAGGAATGGGTGGCGTTTCGGGTCGAGACCCTTCGTCAGACTCACAGGGAGACACACACTCTCTCTGGATCACTCTCTCCCCCCCCACCCCCCCCCCCACACTCAGGTTCCCTCGAATAGTGAAAGACCAGGATAGAGTAGATGTGGAGAGGATGTTTCCACTAGTGGGAGAGTCCAGGACCAGAGGGCACAGCCTCAGAATTAAAGGATGTTCCTTTAGGAAGGAGATGAGGATGAATTTCTTTAGGTGGTGAATCAGTGGAATTCTTTGCCACAGAAGGCTGTGGAGGCCACAAGTCAGTGGATATTTTTAAGGCAGAGATAGATAGTTGATTAGTGCGGGTGTCAGGGGTTACGGGGAGAAGGCAGGGGAATGGGGTTGGGCGGGAGAGATAGGTCAGCCATGATTGAATGGCGGAGTAGACTAGATGGGCCGAATGGCCTAATTCTGCTCCTATCACTTATGAAGTGTATCCAGCTGGCCCCTCCATCACCCACTGGGAGAGCCCAGAACCCAAACCCTCACCCACTGGGTCAGCATTGACCTATTTATTGCCTCACCCATTGGGAGAGACTGCAATCTGAACCCCCACCCATTGGGAGACACCTGTCCCAACTGAGTGACACAACCTTAACCCCTCACCCACTGGGAGACCAAGGCTGGAACCCATCGCCTCACCCACTGGGTGACACTCGATCCTCTCCCACTGGGTGACAATCGATCCCAACCCCTCACCCTTAGGTGACACTTGACCAAAACCCGCCAGGAGAGAGCCTTGTCCCATCGCCTCTCCCACTGGGTGACACCCGATCCTCACCCACTGGGTGACACCCGATCCTCACCCACTGGGTGACACCCGATCCTCACCCACTGGGCGACACCCGATCCTCACCCACTGGAGGTGGTGAGGGGAGGAGTGTCTGGGCTGGCCCCAGGGTGGGTGTCATATGAAGTGTATCCAGCTGGCTCCGCAGTGTTCTGGGGGTGGGGAGGGTGCGGGTGGCGGTGCGGGTACCGGGGGCGCTGCCGATGCCACTGCCCGCAGCCGGTAGTTTGTGCCGCCGTTGTTGTCCCAGTAGCTGTGCGCGCCGGCGGTGTATCGGAGAGCGAGCTGGAGTCCGCAGGTCCCCGCACGGGGGAACGGCGCCGGTGCCGGCGGCGGCGGCAGCTCGAAGGCGAAGCGGTCGGTGTGCCAGTCGGCGGAGCCGGGGATGAACCGCGCCGGCGTGTCGGCGTGGGAGCGCCAGCTGTCGGACGTGTGCCTCACCCACACCTCCTTGGTGAAGGCCAGGTTCAGCACCCGCACCGTGCCGCGCACCCGCTCGCCCTCCACCGACAAACCCTCCAGGCAAACCTTGTCCCGGCGCAGCCGCTCGGCAAAGCCCGGCTGCCCCAGCGGGTTGGCAAACGCCGGCTCCAGCCGCCACGGATGCTGCACGGAGTCCTGCGGAGAGAGAGAGAGGGGGGAGGGTCAGAACCTTCAGCCCACAGTCTCTCTGCTAGCCCCTTACAGCAAGCCCACTGCACGGAGCCCTGGGGAGAGAAGGATTCACAACCAGGCCCTTCAGCCCACAGTCTCTCTGCTAGCCCCTTACATCAACCCCACTGCACGGAGCCCTGGGGAGAGAAGGATTCAGAACCAGGCCCTTCAGCCCACAGGCTCTCTGCTAGCCCCTTACATCAACCCCACTGCACGGAGCCCTGAGGAGAGAAGGATTCAAAACCAGGCCCTTCAGCCCACAACCTCACTGATAGCCACTTACATCAACCCCAGAGCCCTGGGAGAGTGGGGGTCAGAACCAGGCCCTTCAGCCCACAACCTCACTGCTAGCCACTTACATCAACCCCAGAGCCCCGGGAGAGGGGGTCAGAACCAGGCCCTTCAGCCCACAACCTCACTGCTAGCCCCTTACATCAACCCCAGAGCCCCAGGAGAGGGGGTCAGAATCAGGCCCTTCAGCCTATAACCTCCCTGTTAGCCCCTTACATCAACCCCAGAGCCCCGGGAGAGTGGGGGTCAGAATCAGGCCCTTCAGTCCATAACCTCCCTGTTAGCCCTCCCGCCAACCATTTATATCAAAATTACACCAACCCTGCTGCACGGAGGCCCATGGAGATAGGGTCAGAACCAGGCCCTTCGGCCCACATTCTCTCTGCTAACCCCGTACATCAACACTACTGCACTGGGTCCTGGTGAGAGAGGGGGAGTGGGAGTCAGAACCAGGCCATTCAGGCCACAACCACCCTGCTACCCCGATGCACGGGGCCCTGGGGAGAGAGGTAGTCGGAACCAGCCATTCGGCCCACAACCTCCCTGCTATCCGTTTACATCAAAAGACACAGCAATCCCACTACTGACTGAGTAATGCTGCAGGGAAACAGGCCCTTCGGCCCGCAGAGTGCATGCTGACCATGAACACCAACCCAGACACGGATCCCGTTTCATTCTCACTGCATTTCCGTCAGCTCCCCTCGATTCTGCCCCTCCGAGGTGGGGGGGGGGGGGGTGTGGAGATTCACAGGGAGAGAGAACGTGCAAACTCCGCACCGACCCCTCACATACACACTCCTAGGGACAGGGTCAGACACACGGTGAAGCCCCCCCTATCCCGTCCCTTCACACACACCATCCCAGGGACAGGGAACTGAGGGCCATCGAGATCCAGGAGCTTTTGTGAAGATTTTGTTTGTTTCATCATTCGTTTGGCTCCAGGTCCTTTAAAAATATTTCTTGGCAAGAAAAAAAAAGCCTATCGATCTGGGGTTTTAAAATATTAATAGTTCTGGCATATCCTGTACTCTCCTCATTTCCTTCGCTATTCTGGTATATATAACACTGAGATTTATTTTAAACGCTTCGACATCAATGTAGACGTTATGAAAACGTGTGGCGAGGAACTGCAGACTCTGGTTTACGCCGGAGATAAACACAAAATGCTGGAGTAACTCAGCAGGACAGGCAGCGTCTCTGGAGAGAAGGAATGGGTGGCGTTTCGGGTTGAGACCCTTCTTCAGACTGATGTCAGGGGAGGGGCCGGGACAGAGATGAAATGTCGTCGGAGACAGTAAGACTGGTGGGAGAACTGGGAAGGGGGAGGGGAAGGAGAGAGGGGGAAAGCAAGGGTTACTTGAAGTTAGAGAAGTCAATGTTCACACCACTGGGGTGTGAGCTGCCAGAACGAAATATGAGTTGCTGATCCTCCAATTTGCGCTGGGCCTCTCTGTCGATGGGGGAGGCCCAGGACAGAAAGGTCAGTGTGGGAATGGGAAGGAGAATTAAAGTGTTTGGTAACCGGGAGATCAGGTAGGTCCAGCAAAACGATCGCCGAGCTTGCACTTGGTCTCGCCAATATACAGGACCTGGAACAGCGGATGCAGTAGATGGGGTTGGAGGAGGTGCAAGTGAACCTCTGCCTCACCTGGAAGGACAGTCGGGGTCCTTGGATGGAGTCGAGGGGGGAGCTACCTCATCGACCAGCTGCTGGAGGAGGAAGCTGAGGCAGGTACTATCACGATATGGGACCAATAGGGAGAGGTTGAGTAGGCTAGGTCTCTATTCCTTGAGCGCAGGAGGATGAGGGGTGATCTTATAGAGGTGTGTAAAATCATGAGAGGAATAGATCAGGTAGACGCACATAGTCTCTAGCCCAGAGTAGGGGAATCGAGGACCAGAGGATATAAGAATTTAAGAATAAGGGGTAAGCCATTTAGAACGGAGGAGACACTTTTTCTCACAGAGAGTTGTGAGTCTAGAATTCTCTGCCTCAGAGGGCGGCGGAGGCCGGTTCTCTGGATACTTTCAAGAAAGAGCTAGATAGGGCTCTTAAAGATAGCGGAGTCAGGGGATATGGGGAGAAGGCAGGAACGGGGTACTGATTGGGGATGATCAGCCATGATCACATTGAATGGCGGTGCTGGCTTGAAGGGCTGAATGGCCTACTCCTGCACCTATTGTCTATTGATATAGGTTTATGGTGAGGGGGGAGGTGAAAAATTAAATCGGAACCTGAGGGGCAACTGTTTCACACAGAGGGTGGTGGGTGTATGGAACAAGCTGCTGGAGGAGGTAGTCGAGGCAGGGACTATTGCAACATTTAAGAAACATTTAGACAGGTACATGGATGTGTAGATGGGGCATTGTTGGCCGGTGTGGGCCGAAGGGCCTGTTTCCACGCTATCACTCTATAACTCAGCGGATCAGTTTGTCAGTTCATAAGTCATCGAAGTGCAGATGCTGCAGAGAACAAAGAAAGGCAGATGGTAGTTAATACACCAAAGGACACAAAGTGCTGGAGTGACTCTGTGTCGGGCAGCATCTCTGGACTGATCTTTCCTGTCGAGACCCTGCTTGAGACTGATTGTAGAGGGAGGGGAATCCTGGCAAAGGACAAAGTGTGGCGATTAATAGATTAACAAACGCTAGGGGGTTTATTTAAAAGGTAGATGATGAGAAGAGGGGCAAGATATAAGAAGAATAGGTGTAGATACGTTATAGGAGCAGAAATAGGGCATTAAGACCATCGAGTCTACTCTGCCTTGCAATCATGGCTGATCCATCTTATAGACAATAGGTGGAGGAGGAGGCCATTCGGCCCTTTGAGCCAGCAATGTGATCATGGCTGATCATCCCCAATCGTGTCTTCTCCCTATATCCCCTGACTCCACTACCTTTAAGAGCCCTATCTAGCTCTCTCTTTTCCCCTCAACCCCATTCCCCTTCCTTCTCCCCATAACGTTTGCCAGAATAGGCAGCATCTCTTGAGGACAGGGTGCACAGGCGACGTTTCGGGTCGGGACCCTCCTTCACTGATTGCAGTAGGGGAGTGAAAGCTGGAGAGAGGCGGGGGGCTAGAGCTACAGGACATAGGTTTTGTCCACATGGTATTGGGGGTAGGGTATTGACATGGATAGAGAACTGGTTGGCAGACAGGAAGCAAAGAGTAGGAATTAATGGGTCCTTTTCAGAATGGCAGGCAGTGACTAGTGGGGTGCCGCAAGGCTCGGTGCTGGGAACCTAGTTATGTACAATATATATTAACGATTTAGACGAGGGAATTAAATGTAACATCTCCACAAGTTTGCAGATGACACAAAGCTGGGTGGCAGTGTGAGCTGCGAAGAGGATGCTATGAGGCTGCATGGATTAAAGGTTTAATGTGGATAAATGTGAAGTTATCCGCTTTGGTGGCACGAACAGGGAAAGGGGAGGTGCAACGAGACCTGGGTGTCCTTGTACATCAGTCACTGAAAGTAAACATGCAGGTACAGCAGGCAGTGAAGAAAGCTAATGGCATGTTGGCCTTCATTGTGTGAGGATTTGAGTTTAGGAGTAAGGAGGTCCTACTGCCGTTTGAACCGGGCCCTGGTGAGACTGCACCTGGAGTATTGTGTGCAATTTTGGTCTCCTAATTTGAGTAAGGACATTATTGTTATTGAGGGAGTGCAGCGTAGGTTAATTCGGGACTGACATATGATGAAGGAATTGGCTGACCAGGCTTATATACACTGGAATTTAGAAGGATGAGAAGGGATCTTATAGAAACACATTACATTCTTAAAGGATTGGATAGGCTAGATGCAGGACATTTTTCCCCGATGTTAGGGTAGTCCAGAACCAGGGGTTTCATTTATTTAAGAATAAGGGGTAAGCTATTTAGGACTAAGATGAGGAAAAACGTCTTCACCCAGAGAGTTATGGATCTGTGGAATTTTCTTCCACAGAAGGTAGTGGAGGCCAATGCACTGGATGTTTTCAAGATAGCAGAGTCAAGGGATATGGGGAAAAAGCAGGAACTGATTTTAGATAATCAGCCATGATCATACTGAATGGCGGCGCTGGCTCGAAGGGCCGAACAGCCTACTCCTGCACCTATGTTTCTATGTCGCGTTTGGAGATACAGTGTGGAAACAGGCCCTTCGGCCCATCGAATCTGTGCCGATCACTGATCACACGCGCACTAAATCTATTCTACACACTCGGGACAATTCACCAAAGCCATTTAACCTACAAAAACCCGACATGTTTGGAGTGTGGGACGGAACCAGAGCACCAGGAGAAAACCCACGCAGGTCTCAGGAAGAACGTGCAAACTCTGTACAGGCAGCAGTCATAGTCAACCGTGGGTAAATGGGATTTTTTGAAAGGGTATCTTAGTCAACAGGAACATGATGGGCTGAAGGGCCTGTGGTGCCGTGATAGAGTTGCTGCCTTACAGCGGTTACAGCTCCAGAGACCCAGGTTCGATCCTGACCGCGGGTGCTGTCTGTACGGAGTTTGCACGTTCTCCCCGTGACCACGTGGGTTGTCTCCGGGAGCTCCGGTTTCCTCCCACACTCCAAAGCCGTCGAGGTTTGCAGGTTAATTGGTTTCTGCAAGTTGTAAATTGTCCTTAGTGTGTGTGGGATAGTGCTAGTGTACAGGGTGATCGCTGGTTAGCACGGACTCAGTGGGCCGAAGGGCCTGTTTCCGCGCTGTAAATCTAAAGGTACAATGATGGGAAAGGTTTAGAGGGAGATGGGCCAATTGCAGGTATATTTTTTAGATGGGGCATCTTAGTCAGCCTGAACATGATGGGCTGAATGGCCTGTTTCCGCACTGCCCGACTATATATCTGAGACCTTTCAGAGGGAGGGAGGGAGTACTGGATTTTCTGAGGTCTCAGCCTCTCTATAGGGACTGCAGCAGAGGTACTGTTTCAGCTAAAACACTGCCTTTCCGGAACAGGGACATTAACGCATAGCTAAGTGCTTCCGAGCGGTTTTTTCCTTCTTATTTCCACAACCCTCTCCAGCTGGGCCAGTCCTGTGGCACCTCCTACAAGACACAGGAGCAAAACTAGGCCATTCGGCCCATCAAGTCTACTCCGCCATTCGATCGTGGCTGATCTATCTTTCTCTCACAACCCCATTCTCCTGCCTTCTTCCTGTAACCTTTGACGCCCTTCGTAATCAACAACCCGTCAATCTCTGCTTTAACGGCCACCACCACCGCGCGCACATCAGACTAGCCACCGCCTTCCCTCAACAAAATGGCCGCCTTCAGGCACGGCGGCACAGAGGTAGAGCTACTGCCTTACTGCACCACAGACCCGGGTTCGATCCTGATCACAGGTGCTGTCTGTATGCAGTTTGTACATTCTCCCTGTGGGTTTTCTCCGAGATCTTCGGTTTCCTCCCGTATTCCAAAGACGTACAGGTTTGTAGGTTAATTGGGTTGGTGTAAATGTAAAATTGTCACTAGTGTGTAGGGTAGTGTTAATGTGCGGGGATCGCATGTGGGTGCGGACTCGGTGGGCCGAAGAGCCTGTTTCCCTGCTGTATATCTGAACTAAACGAAACTATTCACTGCGTACTTGTCAAAATGGCTGCCGCCTTCCCTCATCCATGTCCAGTTGAACAAGTTAGGTCTTTATTCTTTGGAGTGCAGAAGGTTAAGGGGGGACTTGATTGAGGTCTTTAAAATGATGAAAGGGATAGACAGAGTTGACGTGGATAAGCTTTTCCCATTGAGGGTAGGGAAGATTCAAACAAGAGGGCATGATATGAGAATTAAGGGACAGAAGTTTAGGGGTAACATGAAGGGGAACTTCTTTACTCAGAGAGTGGTGGCTGTGTGGAATGATCTTCCAGCAGAAGTGGTGGAGGCAGGATCGATTTTAACATTTAAAAGTAAAGTGGATAGGTATATGGACGGGAAGGGAATGGAGGGGTATGGTCTGAGTGCAGGTAGATGGGACTAGGGGAAAATAAATGGTTGGCACGGACTGGAAGGGCCGAGAACGCCTGTTTCCGTGCTGTAATTGTTATATGGTTATCACGCACAGATCGAAATGGCCACCATCTTTGCTCAACTAAAATGGCCACCTTCACTGCACACACATAATGGCCACCGACCCGTCAACCAAATGGCCAACTGCACCGCGCACACATCTTAATGGTCGCCATCTTCCCTCAACAAAACTGCCACTGTTACCATGCACACATCAAAATGGCAGCAGTCTGCCCTCAACAAAATAACCGTTCACCACTCACTTCACAATGGCCAGTGCTGTCAATGAAGAAAATAGCCACCATCACCGTACACGTCAAAATGGACGCCATCTTCCCTTCTCATAATGGCTGCTGTCACGGCACATATCACAATGGCTGCCACGCTCTCTGAACTTCACTGTATACCATTAAAATAGCTGCCTTCATTTCCTCGCAAAATGGTCAGTCACCACACGTATTAAAATGGCCACCACCTTCACTGTCACTACATACACTAAGATGGCTGCTGTATTTCCATTAAAGAATGGCCACTGTGCACATCAAAATGGCTGCTACCTTCCCTTGACAAAACCAACAAGGTTACCACTCACTCATCAAGACGGCTGCAGCATTCCCTCAACAAAATGCAAACGGGCTGCCCCAACTGCTCAACTTATTCATAATGGCAGGGACCAGCTGGTTAATTAGTTTGGAAATACAGCATGGAAACAGGCCCTTCGGCCCACCGAGTCCACATCGACTATTGATCACACATTCGCACTACCTCTGTGTTATCACACCTTTTCATCCACTCCCTACACCCTAGGGGCATTTAAAAATATATATATACAGGGGCCAGTTAACCTACATCTTTGAGAAAACCGGAGCAACAGGAGGAAAGAAATGCGGTCACTGGGAGAACGTACAAACTCCTCACATACACACACACACAGACAGACAGCACCAGCGGTCAGGATCGAACCCGGGACTCTGACGCTGTGAGGCAAATGTGGGTTTCTGCGTTAATTGGCCTCTGTAAGATTGTCCCTATGTGTGTAGGAGAGTGGATGAGTAAGTGGGGTAACATCGAACTACTGTGAACGGGTGATCGAAGGTTGGCTTGGACTCGGTGGGCCGAAGGGGCAGTTTCCGTCCTGTATCCCCGAAGTAAATAATAGTGGGGCTACACGCACATGCGGAAACGTGCACGATAAAACGCGTTAAAAAAACTGCAGAGGCTGGAAATCTGAAACAAAAACACAAAATAACCCATGCACTCAGCGGGCCAGGCGGCATCTGTGGAGGGAATCGCAGAGCTCATTTCCTCTTTCATCCCCTACCCTCCCCTCCATCTACCCCTCTCCTCTCCCCTTCGATCCCCCTCTCATTAGCTCCCACCCCTCGTTTTCCCTCTCCCTCCCCTCCGCCCACCCCTCACCAACCCTTTTCCTCCCGTCCTCTTCCCCCCCCCCCCCACTTCCTCTCATTCCCTCCCACCCCTCTCCCCTCTACCTCCTCCCACCAATTCCTTCCCACCTCCTCTCCCCCTCACCTTGCCGCCCATCTCCATCTCCATCTGCAGCCAAGGGCCTGGTCTGGGGCCTAGTCCGGCGTTGCGTTGAGTCAAAGCCTGGGCCTGCCGTTGATCCCGTGCCTGGGCCTGTAGCTGGGCCTGGGCCTGCAGCTGAGCCTGGGCCTGTAGTTGGGCCTGGGCCTGGGCCTGCAGCTGAGCCCGGGCCTGGGCCTGTAGTCGATCCCGTGTCTGGGCGAGGGAGGGCACACGAGGGGGTTGCCAGCGGTTGAAGCGCCGCACGGCCGCCAGTTCCAGTCCCAGCGAGTCGGCGAACCGCACCCGCTTCCTGGTGTTGGGGCTTCGGCTGCGGCCCCGGCCGGCGGCCCCCCTCCCCCTGCCCCTCCCGCCGGCCCCCCCATCCTCCTCGCCGGGGCCGGCCCGGCCCACCCCCGCCGGGAGCGAGCTGGCCCTCCGCTTGTGCCGCTCCCTGGGCGAGGCGGGGGCCGCCAAGCGTCCACGGGACTCCCCCTCCTCCCCCCCCTCCCGGTAGGCCTTCTCGTACAGGCCCGAGATGTAGCTCAGGTTGCGGGGAATGTCCACATGGGGGGGTGGGGGCCGGAACATGGTGCGAGAGGGAGGGCGGGCGGGCGGGGCGAGGGGAGGCCGGGGGGTGTGGGGGTGAGGGGGTTGTTTCTGCTCACTTACTGCCCCCCCCACTGCGCCGGTCTACATGGTCCACTCAGCCCTGGATCTGCCCCCCCCCTCTCTCACTCCCCTCCCACCCCCACACCTCAATCCCCCCCTCACTCACTATCCCCCTCAATTCTTCTCACTTGCCACCTCTCGACCTCTGTCTCACTCACGGCCCCTCTAAATCCCTCTCACCTGCCCCTCAATCCCTCTCGACTCCCCACAATCTCACTCCCTTCCCCCACCTCACTCACTTGCCCCCCTCGATCCCTCTCCCTGTCCCCTCCCCCTCGCTCCTCGATCTCTCCCCGTTGCCTCTCTGTGTTTCCTTCTCTCTGTCTCTAGGTTCTCCTCACTTTCCTGTCTCCATCTCCCTCTCACCTCGTCCGCCAGTCTCCTCTCTCCTTCACCCTATCTCTGCCTTTTCCCTCTCAATTCGTCTCACTCCATCTATCTTCTTTCTCGCCCTTTTTCTCCTCTCTCTCTCTCACCTCATCAGCCAGTTTCTCTCTCTGTCGCTCTTAAAGAGTCTCTCTCTCTCTCTCTGTCTCTCTCCCACACTGTCCCTACCTGACTCTCTCTCTGTCTCTCTCTCTCTCCCTCTCCTTCTCCCAGTCACTCACTCTCTGTATGTCTCTCTCTCCCCGAAAGTCTCTCTCTCAATCTCTCTCTCCTCTTTGGTACCTTCCCTCTCTCCCTGTGATGGAATACCTCTCTTTCCCAGTCCCTCTCCCACTTTCTCAGTCCCTCGTTCCTCCTGGTCCCTCTCTCTCACACACAGTCTCCCACTGTGTGAAGGAATACCCTGTCTCCTTCTCCCAGTCTCTGTCTCTGACGCTTTCTCTCAGGCTCTCTCTCTCCTCTTCAGCACCTTATCTCTCTTTCTCCTCTCCGGCACCTCTCTCTCTGTGATGGAATACTTCCTGCTCTCCTTATCCCTGCCCCCCACTCTCCCAGTCTCCCACACCCTACCTCTCTCTCTCTCTCTCTCTTTCTGTCTCTGTCTCTCTCTGTCTCCCTCCGTTCCTGCCAGACAGTGCGTTGCAGGCCGCTGCAGGTTATGTTTAACTGCGGAGATGCTGCCGACTTGCTCTCGCCCCAGAGAGCCATCAGTGGAAGACTCTGAATGGGCGGCTGCACATTACATCACTCCCCCCCACCCCCACCCCGGCTAACCCCACCCAGACCTCACTAAACTGCCCCCACCCCCCCACAGCCAGACTCCGGGCCACCGAGGACACGGCAGAGGTCACGCGCGGGCCGAGACAGGCGTGTCCCTGCTGCCATAGGGTCATAAGCGATAGGAGCAGAATTAGGCCATTCGTCCCATCAAGACTACTCCGCCATTCAATCATGGCTGATCTATCTCTCCCTCCTGCCTTCTCTCCCATAGCCCCTGACACCACTTCCCATTCTCTAGTCAAGAATCAATCTACTGTATTCCTGCCTTAAAAATATCCATTGACGTGGCCTCCACAGCCGTCTGTGGCAAAGAATTCCACAGATTCACCACCCTCTGACTAAAGAAATTCCTTCTCATCTCCTTCCTAAAATAACGTCCTTTAATTCTGAGGCTTTGGCCTCCAGTCCTAGACTCTCCCACTAGTGGAAACATCCTCTCCACATCCACACTATCCAGACCTTTCACTATTCTGTGCGTTTCAATGAGGTCCCCCCTCATCCTTCTAAACTCCAGCGAGTACAGGCCCAGTGCCGACAAACGCTCATCATACGTTAACCTCCTAATTCCTGGGATCATTCCCATAAACCTCCTCAGGACCCTCTCCAGAGCCAGCACATCCTTCCTCAGATGTTCAATGAGGCCCCCTCAAAGGTAGACACATTTACACATACACACACATTCAAAATATACACACACACACAACACAGCACAAACACACAACACACACTCACACAATATAGCACACACACACACGACCACTCACACACACGCACACTACCACACACACACACCACCACACACACTACCACATACATACACACACACACACACACACTACCCCACACACACTACCCCACACACACACACACACACACACACTACCCCACACACACACTACCCCACACACACACTACCCCACACACACACACACACACACACACACACACACACACACTACCCCCCACACACACACACAGACAGACACACACTCACTACCCCACACACACACACATTACCACACTCACACACACTACCCCACACACACACACACACTACCACACACACACTGCCACACACACACACACTGCCCCACACTCACACACACACTGCCACACACTACCACACACACACTCACACACACATACAAAACACACATATTACAACATGTACATATTACGTCGACACACACAGTACACACAGACAAATATTCACACACACACACACACACACACACACACACACAATGCCAACATTCAAACACAGATTATCATCACACACAACACACATTTTACAGGCACAAACAGGTGAACACAACACACACATTATCAACACACACATTCATCTCACAGTCACAAAGATATGGAAACAACACACGTTCACAACAGGCACACACACACACACACACGCACAGAATGCACACACAACAGTCGCTGGGAGTGTGTGTGACGGGACGGGTGAGTGCGGAGGGAGCATCACCCTGCGAATGACCCCGTCCCTGGGGGGGTGTGTGTGTGTCTGATGGGGCGTGACGGTGCAGAGGAGAGAAGTGGGGGGGGGGGGGGGGAGGGGAGGAGGGGGAGGCGTGCGAGTGGCCTTAAAATCAAAGTCCCAGATTGCGGATGGAAGCTTCTGGAATATTTTCTTCACTTCAGTGGGGCAGAGGAAGCGATCTCTCCAGCACAGGAGATAGGGTCATAGAGTGATACAGTGTGGAAACAGGCCCTTCAGCCCAACTTGCCCACACCGGCCAACATGCTCCAGCTACACTAGTCCCATCTGCCTGCGTTTTGTCCATATCCCTCCAAACCTGTCCTATCCATGTACCTGTCTAACTGTTTCTTAAACGTTGGGATAGTCCCAGCCTCAACTACCTCCTCCAGCAGCTCGTTCCATACACCCACCACCCTTTGTGTGAAAAGGTACCCCTCAGATTCCTATTAAATCTTTTTCCCTTCACCTTGAACCTATGTCCTCTGGTCCTCGATTCCCCTACTCTGTGCAAGAGACTCTGTGCGTCTACCCGATCTATTCCTCTCATGATTTTGTACATCTCTGTAAGATCTCCCCTCATCCTCTTGCGCCCCATGGAACAGAGACCCACCCTGCTCAACCTCTCCCTGTAGCTCACACCCTCGAGTCCTGTCGACATCCTTGTAAATCTTTTCTGAACCCTTTCAAGCTTGACAATTTCTTCCCTGTAACAAGGCGCCCCGAGATTCAAGAACTATTAATATTTTAAATTCCTATATCGATAAGACTTTTTCCGCTTGCCAAGATCTGAAATGCTTAATTGTGAAAGGGAGCACCCTGAATCAACTCAGGGAAGATTGAAACAGGCGTCCTAGTGCAGCACGGTCCATGGTTCATAAGTGATAGGAGCAGAATTCGGCCATTCGGCCCATCAAGTCTACGCCGCCATTCTAACCCCATAACCCCGAACACTCGTACTAACCAAGAATCTATCTCTGCCTAAAAAATAGCCACTAATTTGACCTCCACAGCCAAAGAATGTGGCAAAGAATTCCACAGATTCCCCGCCCTCTGGTTAAATAAATTCCTCCTCATCTCCTTCCCAAAGGAACGTCCTTTTATTCCGAGGCTGTGACCTCTGGTCCTAGACTCTCCCACTAGTGGAAACATCCTCTCCACATCCACTCGATCCAGGCCTTTCACTATTCTGTGAGTCTCAATGAGGTCCCCCCCCTCATCCTTCTAAACTCCAGCGAGTGACAATAGACAATAGGTGCAGGAGTAGGCCATTCGGCCCTTCGAGCCAGCACCGCCATTCAATGTGATCATGGCTGATCATCCACAATCAGTACCCCGTTCCTGCTTTCTCCCCATATCCCCTGACTCCGCTATCTTTAAGAGCCCCATCTAGCTCTCTCCTGAAAGTATCCAGAGAAAGTATCCTGAGGCAGAGAATTCCACAGACTCATCACTCTCTGTGTGGAAAAGTGTTTCCTCATCTCTGTTCTAAATGGCTTACCCCTTACTCTTAAACTGTGGCCCCTGGTTCTGGACTCCCCCAACATCGGGAACATGTTTCCTGCCTCTGTCGTGTCCAAACCCTTAATAATCTTATGTGTTTCAATAAGATCCCCTCTCATCCTTCTAAATTCCAGAGTATACAAGCCCAGCCGCTCCACTCTCTCAGCATATGACAGTCCCGCCATCCCGGGAATTAATCTGGTGAACCTACGCTGGGCTCCCTCAATAGCAAGAATGTCCTTCCTCAAATTTGGTGGCAAAAACTGCACACAATACTCCAGGAGGGGTCTCACTAGGCCCAGCGCTGTTAAACACTCCCTGCGGACAGTGGCGGGGGGGAGACGGGGGGACGGGGGGGAATTCTAACAGCCCTACCTACACTAGTCCCACCTGTTTTCAGTTCTGTCTATTATTGTCATGTGCATCGTGGTACAGTGAAAAGCCTTTTTTTGTAGCGCGCTATCCGGTCAGGGAAAAGCCAACACGTGCTTACACAGGGGTCTGGGCAGTGTTGTGGAGCAGAGGGATCTGGGAGTGCAGGTACATAGCTCCTTGAACGTGGCTTCACAGGTACATCGGGCGGACAAGAAGACATTTGGCACGCTGGCCTTCCTCAGTCAGAGTATTGAGAAAAGAAGTTGGGCGGTCACGTTGCAGCTACAGTGCCATGGAGTTATAGAGTCTTAGACAATAGACAATAGGTGCAGGAGTAGAGGCCATTCGGCCCTTCGAGCCAGCACCGCCATTCAATGTGATCATGGCTGATCATCCCCAATCAGCACCCCGTTCCTGCCTTCTCCCCATATCCCCTGACTCCGCTATCTTTAAGAGCCCTATCCAGCTCTCTCTTGAAAGTATCCAGAGCACCGGCCTCCACCGCCCTCTGCGGCAGAGAATTCCACAGACTCACCACTCTCTGGGTGAAAAGGTCTTACAGCATGGAAACTGGTCCTTCGGCCCAACTTGCCCACACCGACCAACATGTCGTATCCGCACGAGTCCCACCAGCCTGCGCTTGGCCCATGTCCCTTCACACCTGCCACAACGATGTACCTGTCCAAATGTTTCTTAAACGTGGCAAAGTGGGGAGTGAGGGGGGTGGGGAGTGGGACAGACACCAGGTATACACACGCGCACACACACACATACACACACACACAGGGGGGGAGGTGGTCAGTTTTATTGAGGGTGGTTACAGAGAGAGTCCAGGTCGGGGGTCCGGGTCGAGGGTGGGAGAGGGGAGGGGGAGGGAGAGGGGGGTCAGAAGTCAGGGTGAGGGTGGGGGTCAGGTGTCGGGGTCGAGGGTGGGGGTGGAGGGGGTGTCAGGAGTCAGTCGAGGGTGGGGGTGATGGTGGGGGGGCAGTGAGGTCAGGAGCCGGTGTTGGGGGGGGGGGGGAGAGGGGTGGAGGTCAGGAGTCCGTGTCGACGTCGGGGGTGAGGGTGAGCTCCCCCAGCCGCTGGTTGATGGCACCGTTGGCCCAGTCGCGCCGGATGTCGTCCAGATGGTCGTCGAAGTCGACCAGGAGCCGGTAGGCCCGGGCGGCCATCATCTCCCTCAGCGCCTGCCTGGTCCCGGCCCAGTCCCGCCACATCACCCTGGCAACGCAAGGCCCAGGGTCAGGCCGGGAGCGTACCCTTCCCCCCCATCCCCACCCCCACCGCAGACCCCTCACCCCCACCCCACCCCCACCGCAGACCCCTCACCCCCTCCCCACCCCCACCGCAGACCCCTCACCCCCAACCGGCCCAGTCCCGCCACATCACCCTGGCAACGCAAGGCCCGGGGTTCGGGCCAGGAGCCTCCCTTCCCCCACCATGGATTCCTCCCCCCCCCTCCACACCCATCAACTATGGACCCCCCCGCCCCAACTGCAGACCCCTCCCCCACCCGGCCCATCACAACCCTAACCCTCCGTGTTGTCCTCCTACCCTCCCCCCCCCCAGCCTCCCTACCCATCCGCCACTCGCTTCATCCCAACTCACTCTCCACCCAACTTATCCTTTCTATCCCCCACTCTCTTTCTCTACACGATTTGACCCTTCTCTTCCCCCAAACATCCTCTCTCCCTAACACACACTCTCTCTCTCTCTCTCTCTCTCACCCACATTTTCCAACAAACCCCAATTCTCTCTCTCTCTCCTCCCAACTCACTCCCTCAGACTCTCTCTCTCTCTCTCTCTCCCACTCTTCCCAAATCCCTCTCTCCTTTCACCTCTCTGTAACTCTCTCTCTCTTGCTTTCCCCACTCTCTCCCCCCCATCCCAACTCTCTCTCTCTCTCTCCCCAACTCTCTCTCTCCCTGGAACACGGATCTCCCCCCCCCCCCCCCCCGTGTTGGCCTCCTACCCCCCCCCCATGCGCCGCGAGGTCAGAGGTCAGAGGGCGGAGGTGACTCACAGGTTCTTGTCCTTGGGGGTCCACCTGTTGTCCTGGCGCTCGTAGACCACCACGGCCGGCCCACTGTACTCGCTCGATAACTTGCCGTTGTCCAGCTGGGGGGGGGACGGGAGAGGCGGTGGTGAGTCTGGAGACTAACGCTCGATATCCCGGGATTCCAGGACCGGAGGACGGGCAAAGATGGGGAGGAATTCCCGCTCCGGGGTCTTCAGAATCCTAGCGAGGGTCGAGCTGCTGCCTCACAGCGCCAGAGACCCGAGTTCGATCCTGACTGCGGGTGCTGTCTGTACGGAGTTTGCACGTTCTCCCCGTGACCTGCGTGGGTTTCCTCTGGGTGCTCCGGTTTCCTCCCACAAGGAGGACGGAGACGAGGAAACACTTTTTCTCACAGAGAGTGGTGAGTCTGTGGAATTCTCTGCCTCAGAGGGCGGTGGAGGCCGGTTCTGTGGATACTTTCAAGAGAGAGCGAGATGGGGCTCTTAAAGATAGCGGAGTCAGGGGATATGGGGGAGAAGGCAGGAATGGGGTACTGATTGGGGATGATCAGCCATGACCACATTGAATGGTGGTGCTGGCTGGAAGGGGCCGAATGGCCTACTCCTGCACCTATTGCCTATTGTCCAAAGACGTGTGGGTTTGCAGGTTAATTTTCTTCGGGAAATTGTTTATTAGCAACAAAGAAAGCGGGTGCAGGAGTAGGCCATTCGGCCCTTCATCCAAATTCAGTACCCAATTCCTGCTTTCCCTTCATATCCATTGATTCTGTTAGCCTGAAGAGTTAAATCTAACTCTCTCTTGAAAACATGCAGTGAATTGGCCTCCACTGGGACGGGGACGGGGACGGTGGGGTGCCTGTAACACGGACAAGGGGGGGGGTTACCGTGCCTCTGGGATCTTCCTGTGCAGCCGGGGACTCACCATGATCAGCACGGCGCCTCTCATGTGTTCAGCCACGCGGTCACCGATCTTTGTGGCAACCAGGTTGGGGCTGCAGGCGGGAGGGGGGTGGCGGAGGGAGGGGGGGAAGGGGAAGGGGGAGGGAGGGGGGGAGGGAAGGGGAGGGAAGGGAGAAGGGAGGGAGGGGAAGGGGAGGGGGGAGGGAAAGGGGAGGAGAGAGAGGGGAGAACACAACAGTTAGTGAGAGTCCCAAGCCCGTTCAGGCCTGTCGCGATCGGTGTCGACACAGCCGATAGCGATAGAAATAGAGAGAGAGAGAGGCAGAGAGAGGGAGACAGATGGAGTGGGAGACAGAGGGAGAGCAACGGAGAAGTCTGAAGAAGGGTCTTGATCGGAAAGGTCACCCAATCCTTCTCTCCAGAGATGTTGCCCGTCCCGCTGAGTTACTCCAGCTTCTTGTGTCTGTCTTCGAGACAGAGCTCGAGACACAGCGGGAATGTGGGACTTGTGTGCGACCATCCCACCCCCACCCCCCCCCGCCCCCTCCCCCGTGCGGACACGGACCTGCGGTCAGTCAGCTGGTCGTTGGCCTGGTAGTAGCCGGCAATCACCTGGTTGTTGGCAGCGCTCCACAGGTCCACCTGCACGGGAACACAACGGGTCAGCGGGGCGCCCCCTCCAGGAACACTCCCTCCCCCACTCCCCTCCCTCCTAATCAATCCCCTCTCTTTCCCTCAACCACTGACCCCATACCCCACCCTTGACCCCTCACCCCTTCTCTTTCCCCCCTTCCAATGACCCCCCCTCCATTGATGACCACCCCACCCGGTTGAGGGCCAGGCTGCCGGGGGGGGGGGGGGGTAGGGAAGAGAAGTCGAGTGGGAAGGGGTAGAGGGGGGAGCGAGGGGGAGGGGGCACCCACCTGATTCAGGGCTACCTCCAGCATGGGTGTGAGGGCCAGGCTGGTGTGGAAGAGAGGCATGCATCGGTGAGGAGCAGGCAGGGCTGGCTGGGGTCGGGGCCATCGCGCTGGGCCAGCAGGAGGCCGTTCACCGCCCGCCACGGGAACTTGGCCGCGTGAAGCTGCATCTTCACGTAGACCCGCGGAGAGATCTCAACCTCCGCCATGGCACGGCAACCCTGGGGAGAGAGGCAGGGGGAGAGTGGAGGGGGTGAGGGGGAGGGGAGGGGGAAGGGGAGTGAGTGGAGAGAGAGGTTAGAGTCTATATAATGCATACACACACTTATATAAAAAGAAGATAGACACAAAGTGCTGCAGAAACTCAGTGGGCATGGCCAACTGCTTTGGAAACTGCTTTTCCCCCCCCTCTCTCTCCCTCTCTCTCCATCCCTCCCCCTTCCCAGTTCTCCGACCAGTCCGACTGTCCTGGTTTTATTTTATCTCTGTTTGCTTTGTTGTTAGCTTCTCCCAGCTAACGGGGATCTATTCCACATTCTCTTTGAACACTCAGCCACGTTGATGTCGCTTCTTCACACCTAACACTTCCCTATCTCTGTATCTTCCCTTTCCCCCTGACTCTCAGTCTGAAGAAGGGTCTTGACCCGAAACGTCATCCATTCCTTCTCTCCAGAGATGCTGCCTGTCCCGCTGAGTTACTCCAGCATTCTGTCCACGAGTTAAACCAGCATCTGCAATTCCTTCCTAAAATATATACGCACACGTACATATATATATATGAATATATACACTGACATATTCACGTACATGTACGTGATGTACATGTACGTACATATGTGTATGTGGGTAGAAATATAATATATATGTATCCATGTGTGTATATATATATATAAACATATAAAAATAAGCGCATGAGTAGGCCATTCGGCCCTTCGAGACAGCACTGCCATTCAATATGATCATGGCTGATCATCCACAATCAGTACCCCATTCCTGCTTTCTCCCATATCCCTTCATTCCATTAGCCCTGAGAGCTAAATCTAACTCTTGAATACATCCAGTGATTTGTCCTCCACTGCCTTTTCAACTCTCTTGGTGAAATGTTTTTTCCTCATCTCATTCCTAAATGGCCTACGCCTTATTCTTAAACTGCGACCCTTGGTTCTGAGCACAACCCCAACACGGGGAACATTTTTCCTGCATCTTTTAAGGACACGCTGTATCTCTATGGGTCTAAAGATTCGGGCAGCAGGACCCAGCCCCACGCTCCTGATCTCTGCCCACCTGGTACGGAGGTGGGTGGGTGGGTGTCTCCCTGTCAGTTTGCTTCGAGGCCGGGCAAAGATGCCCATCCACGGGTCCAGGGTCCTGCACAAATCTTTAGACCCTTATAGAGATACAGCTCGGAAACGGTCCCTGGGGACCCCGGCGCTCTTGGGATCAGGCAGCACCCTGGTGGCCGATTAGGAAAAGGGGAGATGCAGCGCTACTTGGGTGTCATAGTACACCAGTCATTGAAAGTAGGCATGCAGGTGCAGCAGGCAGTGAAGAAAGCGAATGGTATGTTAGCTTTCATAGCAAAAGGATTTGAGTATAGGAGCAGGGAGTTCTACTTCAGTTGTATAGGGTCTTGGTGAGACCACACCTGGAGTATTGCGTACAGTTCTGGTCTCCAAATCTGAGGAAGGACATTATTGCCATAGAGGGGGTGCAGAGAAGGTTCACCAGACTGATTCCTGGGATGTCAGGACTGTCTTATGAAGAAAGACTGGATACTCGTTTATACTCTCTGGTATTTAGGAGATTGAGAGGGGATTTTATAGAAACTTACAAGATTCTTAAGGGGTTGGACAGGCTAGATGCAGGAAGATTGTTCCTGATGTTGGGGAGGTCCAGGACAAGGGGTCACAGCTTAAGGATAAGAGGGAAATCCTTTAAGACCAAGATGAGAAGGACTTTTTTCACACACAGAGTGGTGGGTCTCTGGAACTCTCTGCCACAGAGGGTAGTTGAGGCCAGTTCATTGGCTATATTTAAGAGGAGTTAGATGTGGCCCCTTGTGGCTAAAGGGATCAGGGGGTATGGAGAGAAGGCAGGTACGGGATACTGAGTTGGACGATCAGCCATGATCATATTGAATGGCGGTGCAGGCTCGAAGGGCCGAATGGCCTACTCCTGCACCTAATTTCTATGTTTCTATGTCACCCATCCATCTTCTATTGGACCACCCACAGCACCCTGGGGTGCCCCAGCCATAGGACCACCCACAGCACCCTGGGGTGCTCCACCCATGGGAATGAGCCGCAGCACCCTGGGGTGCCACAGCCATGTTGACAGACAGCACCCTGGGGTGCCCCAGCCATAGGACCACCCACAGCACCCTGGGGACCAGGTGACACCCCGGGGTCCCCACCCATGGGATCAGGCACAGCACCCTGGGGTGCCCCAGCCATTGGACCACCCACAGCACCCTGGGGTGCCCCAGCCATAGGACCACCCACAGCACCCTGGGGTGCCCCAGCCATTGGACCACCCACAGCACCCTGGGGTGCCCCAGCCATTGGACCACCCACAGCACCCTGGGGTGCCCCAGCCATTGGACCACCCACAGCACCCTGGGGTGCCCCAGTCATTGGACCACCCACAGCACCCTGGGGTGCCCCAGCCATAGGACCACCCACAGCACCCTGGGGACCAGGTGACACCCATGGGATCAGGCACAGCACCCTGGGGTGCCTCCTCCTGGGGGAGGCTCGGGTCCCATTGGCCCGGCGACGCGTCGTTCAACCCCACCACCCCCCCCCCCCCGGCTGTCCTATTGGTCGCCGCCTCACGGGGAGCCACATCCTCGCCACCCATTGGCTGCCGTCGCGATGCCACGCCCTCGCACCGCCACGATTGGCCGCCGCGCCGCTCCCACCTATTGGCCGGGACCAACGTCGCGCTCTCATTGGCCGGCCGCTGGGGACCTGCCCCCCCCCCCCATTGGCTGCCGTCCGACAGATCCCGCCATTATCCGCGCCCGGCGTCAATCAGCCGCCAATGGGGGCTGAAACACTCTCCCATTGGCCGCGCCCCGCGTCAATCAGCCGGCGGGGGCGGAGACCGTCGCTGTCCCGCCCCTCTGCTGCACAGTGATTGGTCGCTCTGCCCCAGCGACGCGGGCGCATTGGCTGCCATCTGGGAGAGGAGCCGGGGCGAGCGGCCTCCACGCGCTCCCGTCCCCCCCACAGACGCCGGACCCGACCTGACCCGCTGAGTTACTCCGGCATTTCGTGTCCGTCCGTCAGTCCGTCGCCGCCGCGCACTTACGACCGGTCGCCTTCTCTCGACGCCCGAGGCCCGAGGCCGCTCCGACAAAATGGCCGCCTAGCAACCGGCGGGCGGGCGGACACGGGCCGCCATTTTGATTTCCCTCCCGGCGAGTGCGGTGATTGGCCGAGAGCGGCGGCCCCGCCCCCTTCTGCTGGTTGACCGTCAATCACCCATTGGCCCCGCCCTCCTCTTGTCCCCCACAAGAATGGGAGATCGGCTCCTATTGGCCGTCCAGAGTGTCCGTCAGGCCGTGGGGCGGGATGGGAGGACCAGGCGAGTCCTCCCACAGAGTGGGGATTCATTGAGTGGTACAGGCACATTTGCATATACATCACATCTCCCCCTACACTTTAATTACATCACATCTCCCCCTCCACCACTGGGTTCAAAATAATAACTGGCACCGTTACTCAATTTACTGTGGATAAATTACCACAAATATTAGATTTTATTAATAAGAAGGGTTTCGGCCCGAAACGTCACCTATCTCCTTAGATGCTGCTGCACCTGCTGAGTTTCTCCAGCCTTTTGTGTACCTTAGATTTTATTACTTGTCATTCGAACAAAACTCCGTTTCTACAAGCCATACAACAGAACAATTCATTAAAAAAACACAGACAATTCAATTGACACAAACATCCATCACAGTGAGTCTCCTCCTCACTGTGATGGAAGGCAAAGTCTTCTCTCTCCCCCGCACCATTTCTCTCCCGATGTCCAAGCCCCCGGCGTGCGATGTTAAGTCCCACTGCCATTGAGGCCGCGCGGGGGCGATGTACGGCCCCGCTCCAGGCCCAAAAGTCACAAAGTTGTAGCCCCCGGCGGGCGCTGGAATGTCCCGCGGGCATTGAAGCCGCGCCGGGTGATGTACGGCCCCGCTCCGGGTCGCTCCAACCCCGCAAATATCACATATTACAGAATTATAATTATAATTCATATTACATAACTATAAAATCATTGTCCATCAATTTTACATAACAAGTCGGGTTGGGGGTTTCGACCATCGCCCACTTCTCGTGCAAGTTGTATTTCCACCTCGTTCTGTGTCGTATTTCTGTTGTGCGTGAGTATGGCTTGGCACACTTTGAGCCATTTCCCCACCACAGAACCTGGTGGTGTCGGCCTGTGAGTCTGGGAGACTAGCTCCTTCTGGGAAAGGGGATTCCTCCTTGTGGGTTCGTATCCCACTTCTGACACCATGTAATGTTTTCTGTAAGGCCCTGTTGTGACTAGCACAATGAATACACGTCCGCCATCTTGTAAGTAAGATTTTAATCTGAACAACCAACGGAAACATTTACAGGCACATTTGCATATACATCACAGTGGGGATAGGCCGCCATGGTTAGGGCGGAGAAGATGGAAAATGGAAGCAGGCCCTCTTCGGCCCACCGCGTCTGCGCCAACCAACGATCCACGCACACTTACACACTACACAAACTAGGGACAATTTACATTCATACCATGCCGATCAACCTACAAACCTGAAGATAGACACAAAATGCTGAAGTTACTCAGGCAGCATCTCTGGATAGAAGGAATGGGTGATGTTTTGGGTCGAGACCCTTTTTCAGACTTCTCTGGATCTCGACCTGAAATGTCACCCGTTCCTTCCGTCCAGAGATGCTGCCTGAGTTACTCCAGCATTTTGTGTCTATGTTCAGGTTTGTCGTTTAATCGGCATGGCATAAAGGTAAATTGTCCCAAGTTTGTGTTGGATAGTGTGAGGATGGTTCCGCTGAGTTACTCCAACTTTTCGTGTCTATCTTCGGTTTAAACCAGCATCTACAGTTCTTTCTTTCACACCAGCATCTGCAATTACTTCTTATCCTACAAACCTGTACGTCTTTGGTGTGTGGGTGATAACTGAAGACCCACACGTGTCACGGGGAGAACGTACAAACTCGTAGAAAGCATTAATTCAAGATGCATCACAGCTTAAGTTTAGGAACAGCTCTGTCTAAGACCGCAAGACATTGCAGCGAATTGTGGATGTAGCCCAGACCATCATACAAGATTTTAAGACATCAGCAATTAATACAAGGCATAAGCACTCTTAGAAACATAGAAAACAGGAGGAGGGCATTCAGCCCTTCGAGCCAGCGCCGCCATTCATTGTGATCATGGCTGATCGTCCCCAATCAATAACCTGAGCCTCCCTTCTCCCCATATCCCTTGACACCACTAGCCACTAGAGCTCTATCTAACTCTCTCTTAAATCCATCCAGTGATTTGGCCACCACTGCCCTCTGTGGCAGGGAATTCCTCAAATTCACAACTCTCTGGGTGAAAACGTTTTTTATCATCTCAGTCTTAAATGGCCTCTCCTTTATTCTAAGACTATGGCCCCTGGTTCTGGACTTGCCCAACATTGGAAACATTTTTCCTGCATCTAGCTTGTCCAGTCATTTTATATGTTTCTATAAGATCCCCCTCATCCTTCTAAACTCCAGTGAATAGAAGCCTAGTCTTTTTAATCTTTCCTCATATGACAGTCCTGCCATCCCAGGGATCAATCTTGTGAAGCTACGCTGTCCTTCCTCAAATTAGGAGACCAAAACTGTACGCAATACTCCAGATGTAGTATTGCCAGAGCCCTAGACCACTGCACTTGGCTTGACTTGACAAACAAACCTCACTTCTATTGACTCCATCTACTCTTCATGCTGCCTCAGCAATGGGGCCATTCAATCTGATTGTCAATAAGCTAATTCCCCACAAAAAGGTTTGGTAAATTAGTAAAATGGTAACAAAAAATTAATAGAATGGCATTCAAAATAAACAAAAGATTTATATTACATTTTGGGAAATTTGATGAGGAACAAAGACTTGTTTGTAGTAGAGAGGGGGTTTAAAGAGACTTTAAAGAGATAAAATACAATTTCAATTAATCCCATGCAAAAAAAGTCGCAAATAATTTCCCAACGTTTACTGGAGATGGAGTAAAGAAATAATAGCGTTAAAATATTAAAAACAACATTGATGCGATAATTGGATAATTGATGCTGGAAAATCGAAGGCAGACAGGAATGCTGGAGGAACTCAGTGGGTGCAGCAGCATCTATGGAGCGAAGGGAATAGGAAATAGGAATTCTTGCCCGAAACGTCGCATATTCCCTTCGCTCCATAGATGCTGCTGCTGCTGCTGCACCCGCTGAGTTAGCCCAGCATTCTTGTCTCGAGGAGGGGGTGGGGTTAATGGTAGCCATCTTTGATACGGGCAGTGGATGCCCCGCAGCAAGATGGCGGTGAACAGACTAAACTGAAAGGGGTGGCGTGGTGGTGGTGACCATCTTTGATAGGGGCAACAGGGTGGCGGTGAGAGGGGATGGCGGCCATCTTTGTTGGGGGCAGCAGGGGGCGGCCATCTTTGTTGGGGGCACCAGGGTGGTGGCCATCTTTGTTGGGGGCAGCAGGCTGGCGGTGCGAGGGGGTGGTGGCGGGCATCTTTGTCGGGGGCAGCAGGATGACGGATTTGGCGTTGAGAGGGGGGTGGTTGTGTGGTGGCGGCCATCTTTCTTGGGGGCAGCAGGATGACGGGGCTGGCGGTGAGAGGTGGGGTGGCGGCCATCTTTGTTTGGGGGCAGCAGGCTGGCGGTGAGAGGTGGGTGGTGGCCATCTTTGTTGGGGGCAGCAGGCTGGCGGTGAGAGGGGGGGTGGCGGCCATCTTTGTTGGGGGCAGCAGGATGGCGGGACTGGCGGTGAGAGGGGGGGGTGGCGGCCATCTTTGTTGGGGGGCAGCAGGCTGGCGGTGAGAGGTGGGTGGTGGCCATCTTGTTGGGGGCAGCAGGCTGGCGGTGAGGGGGGGGTGGCGGCCATCTTTGTTGGGGGCAGCAGGATGGCGGGACTGGCGGTGAGAGGGGGGGTGGCGGCCATCTTTGTTGGGGGCAGTAGGATGACGGTGAGAGCGCGGGTGGCGGCCATCTTTGTTGGGGGCTATTGACACCCCGCAGCAAGATGGCGGCGCCGGCCGTGACGTGCGCGGTGTTGCGGGTGGGCGGACGTGCGTGCGCAGGCGCGGAAGATTCCCGGTGACCGGCGTGCGGGAGCGGAGCTGCGGGAGCTGCGGGCGGTCGTTATCCAGCGGAGCGGGAGCTGCGGGCGGGCGGGCGGTCGCCATGGCGACGGCGAGTGGCGGAGGAGGAGGAGGAGGAGCGGCGGCGGGAACGGGCGGCGTCACTGAGCAACCGCGCGCGCCGCCACAAGTGGGCGCTGGAGCTGGCGCAGGGCGGCGGCGGCAGGTGGGCGTCAGCGGGGCCGCCCGACCCCGACCCGCAGGGGCTGCCCTGACCTTCCCTGTCCCGGCGGCCCCCGCGCTGCCCGACCCCCGGCCCCGGGCCGCCGCCATCTTGAGTGTCCCAACTTGGCCCCTTTGGCGCCACCCATTGGTGCCCAGTTGGCGTCGCATCCCCACCCTTGGGTGCCGCGTCCGCCTTGGCACCGCCGCCCTTCGCCGCAGCTCCCCCTGGTGCAAGCGTCGCTCCGTCACGCCACCCTTGGGTGCCGCGTCCCCCTCCGCCACCCTTGGGTGCCGCGTCCCCCTCCGCCACCCTTGGGTGCCGCGTCCCCCTCCGCCACCCTTGGGTGCCGCGTCCCCCTCCGCCACCCTTGGGTGCCGCGTCCCCCTCCGCCACCCTTGGGTGCCGCGTCCCCCTCCGCCACCCTTGGGTGCCGCGTCCCCCTCCGCCACCCTTGGTGCCGCGTCCCCCTCCGCC
>CAUPSL010000858.1:0-11838 GCA_963514005.1 Raja brachyura | reverse complement strand
CACACGCGCACGCGCACGCGCACGCGCACACGCACACACGCGCGCGCACACGCACACGCACACGCACACACACGCACACACACACACACACACACACACACACACACACACACGCGCCCCCACACACGCAAACAAGAGGCCACAACAAACTTGCTTTAGCCGTTCCGACCTCTCCCCCCCCCCCCACCCCCACTCCAGGGAACCGCGCTCCCACCCCCAGGCTCCTCAGGCTGAGGGTCGGGGAGAAGGCCGCAAAGGTTAAAGGTCAAGGCCTGAGGCCTACCATGTTCATGAACACGTTCGTGGTCATTTCCTCGTTCTTCTCGTCCTGCGGGGGGGGGGGAGAGAGAGAGAGAGAGAGAGAGAGAGAGGGAGAGGGTCAACAGGTTCGCTGGGGCGGTCACGGTGGCGCAGCGGGTAGAGCTGGTGCCTCCCAGCGCCAGAGACCCGGGTTCGATCCCGACCACGGGCGCTGTCTGTGTGGCGTTCGCACGTTCTCCCCGTGACCGTGTGGGTTTTCTCCGGGTGCTCCGGTTTCATAAGTTGTCGGAGCAGAATGAGGCCATTCGGCCCATCGAGTCCACTCCACCATTCAATCACGGCCGATCTATCTCTCCCTCCCAACCCCATTCTCCTGCCTTCTCCCCACAACCCCTGACACCCGCACTAATCGAGAATCTATCTATCTCGGCCTTAAAAATATCCACTGACTTGTGGCCTCCACAGCCGTCTGTGGCAAAGAATCCCACAGATTCACCGCCCTCCCACACTCTAAAGACGCTGGTCAGCATGTACTCAGTGGGCCGAAGGGCCTGTTTCCATGCTGTATCGCTAAACTAAACTAAGAACTGATGTGTACGAAGGAATTGCAGACGCTGGTTTAAACCGTAGACAGACACAAAATGCTGGAGTAACTCAGCGGGACGGGCAGCGTCTCTGGAGAGAAGGAATGGGCGACGTTTCGAGTCGAGACTGAAGAAGGGTCTTGACCCGAAACTCGCTGGAATTTAGAAGATTGAGGGGGGATCTTATAGAAACTTACAAAATTCTTAAGGGGTTGGACAGGCTAGATGCAGGAAGATTGTTCCCGATGTTGGGGAAGTCCAGGACAAGGGGTCACACAGTTTAAGGATAAGGGGGAATTCCTTTAGGACCGAGATGAGGAAAACATTCTTTACACAGAGAGTGGTGGGTCTCTGGAATTCTCTGCCACAGAGGGTAGTTGAGGCCAGTTCATTGGCTATATTTAAGAGGGAGTTAGATGTGGCCCTTGTGGCTAAAGGGATCAGAGGGTATGGAGAGAAGGCAGGTACGGGATACTGAGTTGGATGGTCAGCCATGATCGCATTGAATGGCGGTGCAGGCTCGAAGGGCCGAATGGCCTCTACTCCTGCACCTAATTTTCTATGTTTCTATGCCACCAATTCCCTTCTCTCCAGAGACACTGCCCGTCCCGCTGAGTTACTCCAGCATTTTGTGTCTATTTTCGGTAAGAACTAGTGTATACGGTGATCGCTGGTCGGCGCGGGCTCGAGGGGCCGAAAGGCCTGTCTCCGTGATGTGTCTTTTCATTTAGTTTGGTTCAGTACCAAAGCCAATTAACCTACAGATCCACTGGAGGCTTTTGGAAACCGAAGATCTCGGAGTCACGGGGAGAAACTGCGTACAGACAGCGCCCGTAGTCGGGATCGAACCTGCGCTGCATTCGCTGCAAGGCGGCAACTCTACCGCTGCGCCACCGGGACCGCCCTCCACAGACGCTGCCTGACACCCGGGTTAATCCAGCATTTTGTGTCGATTTTCGGGAAGAACCAGTGTGCGGGGATCGCTGGCCGGCACGGGCCTGGCGGGCCGAAGGGCCTGTTCCCGTGCTCTATCTCCAAACTACTCCAAGCCAAGAACTAGTATGATTCAGGTGATCGCAGGTCAAGGTGGAACAAGTTAGGTCTTTATTCTTTGGAGCGCAGAAGGTTAAGGGGGGACTTGATTGAGGTCTTTAAAATGATGAGAGGGATAGACAGAGTTGACGTGGATAAGCTTTTCCCATTGAGGGTGGGGAAGATTCAAACAAGAGGGCATGACATGAGAATTAAGGGGCAGAAGTTTAGGGGCAACATGAGGGGGAACTTCTTTACTCAGAGAGTGGTGGCTGTGTGGAATGATCTTCCAGTGGAGGCAGGTTCGATTTTGTCGTTTAAAAATTAAATTGGATAGGTATATGGACGGGAAGGGAATGGGGGGGTATGGTCTGAGTGCAGGTAGATGGGACTAGGGGAAAATAAATGGTCAGCACGGACTGGAAGGGCCGAGAGGGCCTGTTTCCGTGCTGTCATTGTTATATGGTTATTTATATATATATATATGGTCGGTGCGGACTGGGGTCGAGGGGTTGATCCAACTCCAGCGGAAGGCAGGAGGCTTGTTAACGCGTAGACACAGGCTTCAGTTACTACCAGACAGTCTGCTCTCTGTCTCCAGCGCTGAGACGGACACAGACAGCTGGGGGGGGGGGGTCACGCTGAGACCAGTTCTGGAATGTCGGCAGCGGATGTAACCGAGAGCCAACATTCCCGACACCAGGAACACTGAGGATCCGATTTGTCACTAGGCCCGGGGATTGGCTCGGCTTTGAGAGACCGTGGAAACAGGCCCTTCGGCCCATCGAGTCCGTGCTGACCAGCGATCTCTGTTGCACTAACATTATCCCACACACACACACACGCACACACACACACACACACGCACACACACACGCACACACACACACAGACACTCACACACGCACACACGCACACACGCGCACACACACACGCACACACGCACACACGCGCACACACACACACACTCACACGCACACGCACACACACACACACACTCACTCACGCACACACGCACACACACACACACTCACACACACACACACACTCACACTCACATACACACACACACGTACACACACACACGCACTCACACACGCACTCACACACGCACTCACACACGCACTCACACACGCACTCACACACGCACTCACACACACACACACACACACACACACACACATACACACAAACTCACACACACACACACACACGCACTCACACACGCACTCACACACTCACTCACACACGCACTCACACTCACTCACTCACACACGCACACACACACACACACGCACTCACACACGCACTCACACACTCACTCACACACGCACTCACACTCACTCACTCACACACGCACACACACACACACTCATTCACTCACACATGCACTCACACACACACATACACACATACACATGTACACACACACACATACACACGTACACACACACACACACACACAGACACTCACACACACACACACACACACACACACATAGACAGACACACGTACACACGTACACACACACACGCACACACAGACACTCATACACACACACGTACATACACACACACACGTACACACACAGACACACACACACACACACACACACACACACACACACACACACACACACACACAGACACACACACACACAATGGGGCAAATTACAGAAGCCAATTAACCTACAAACCCGCGCATCTTTGGAGCTGGGGAGGAAACCGAAGATCCCGGAGAAAACCCACGCAGGTCACGGGGAGCGCACGTGCAAACTCCGTACAGGCAGCGCCCGTAGTCGGTCGGCAGAGAGGAGAGTGGGAGGGGTGAAGGGGGAAGGGAAGGACGGCCGGGGGAAGAGAGGGAGGGGTGGGGGCGAGCCGGGGGGGGAGGGAGGGAGGAGGGGAATGGCGGAGAGGAGGGGGGCGGGAGGGGGGCGTGGCCACTCACCAGGCTGATGAGCTGCGACAGGGTCATCCCCACCCTCACGGTCACCCTCTCGTCCGCGGTCTGCGCCGGGCGCACCTTGGCGTTGTACGACTCGAACAACACGTCGAGGAGCTGCTTCTCCGTCTCCGAGGCCCTCACGCCTGGGTCAAAGGTCAGAGGTGAGGCGGGCCGCCATTTTGTGGCCATCCCAACACCAACGCTCCCCCCCCCTCCTCTCCCCGCCCAAATCTACACCGGTAGACGGAAGTGTGGTCCACAATACAATGTCTGCAAGAGGTCCTGAGGGATAGGAGCAGAATTAGGCCACTCGGCCCATCAAGTCGACTCCGCCATTATCTCTCTCTCCCTCCTAAATCGCTGGTCGGCACGGGCCTGGTGGGCCGAAGGGCCTGTTTCCGCGTTGTATTTCTAAACTAATGAGTAGATAAATGATAGGCTGAGACAGTGGGCTGTGGGAGAACTGGGAAGGGGAGGGGAAGGAGGGAGAGAGCAGGGACTACCTGAAATTGGATAAGTCAATGTTCATACCGCTGGGGTGTAAACTGCCGAATCCGAATTCCCAATCCGACCTTTCTGTCCTGGGCCTCCTCCACGGCCAGAGTGAGTCCCACCGCAAACTGGAGGAGCAGCGCCTCATATTCCGCTCGGGCAGTTTACACCCCAGCGGTACGAACATTGACTTCTCCAATTTCAGGTAGTCCCTGCTTCCTCCACCCCTTCCCTGCTCTCCCTCAGCCCACTGCCTCTGCCTCTTCCTTTCTTCTTCCCGCCCCCCCCCCCCCCCCACCCCTACCACAGATTCACCGCCCTCTGACTAAAGAAATTCCTCCTCGTCTCCTTCATAAAGGAACGTCCTCTAATTCTGAGGCTGTGCCCTCTGGTCCTAGACTCTCCCACTAGTGGAAACATCCTCCCCACATCCACTCTATCCGGGGCCTTTCACTATTCTCTATGTTTCAATGAGGTTCCCCCCTCATCCTTCTAAACTCCAGCGAGTACAGGCCCAGCGCCGACAAACGCTCATCGTATGTAATTTGAGGAATGTCCTTCCTGAAATTAGGGGACCAAAACTGCACACAATACTCCAGGTGCGGTCTCGCTAGGGCCCTGTACAACTGCAGAAGGACCTCTTTGCCCCTGACAACTGCAAAATGGTTTGAATTAGGGCTGTCACATCCACAAATAACATGGAGCAGGGCGTGTGTAGCTGTGATCTCGGCCCAGCCTGGGTTATGAATAGCCTAGGGCTAGAAATGACACAAAATGCTGGAGTAACTCAGCGGGACAGGCAGCATCTCTGGAGAGAAGGAATGGTCGACGTTTCTGGTCGAGACCCTTCTACAGACTGAGAGTCAGTAATTTAGATATAGAAAATAGGTGCAGGAGTAGGCCATTTGGCCCTTCAAGCCAGCACCACAATCAGTACCCCGTTCCTGCCTTCTGCCCATATCCCTTGATTCCGTTAGCCCTAAGAGCCCTATCTAACTCTCTTGAAAACATCTAGTGAATCGGCCTCTACTGTCTGAAGAAGGGTCTCGACCCGAAACGTCGCCTATCTCCTTCGCCCCTTAGATGCTGCTGCACCCGCTGAGTTTCTCCAGCTTTTTGTGTAACCCCCGGCCTCCACTGCCTTCTGTGGCAGAGAATTCCACAGATTCACAACTCTCTGGGTGGAAAGATTTTTCCTCATAGAAACATAGAAAATAGGTGCAGGAGGAGGCCATTCGGCCCTTCGAGCCAGCACCGCCATTCAATATGATCATGGCTGATCGTCCCCAATCAATAACCCGTTCCTGCCTTCCCCCCATGTCCCTTGACTCCACTAGTTTTTCCTCATCTCAGTAAAATTAACATGTAAGATTATTAAGGGTTTGGACACGCTAGAGGCAGGAAACATGTTCCCGATGTTGGGGGAGTCCAGAACCAGGGGCCACACATACACACACAGTTTAAGAATAAGGGGTCGGCCATTTAGAACGGAGACGAGGGAACACTTTTTCTCACAGAGAGTCGTGAGTCTGTGGAATTCTCTGCCTCAGAGGGCGGTGGAGGCCGGTTCTCTGGATGCTTTCAAGAGAGAGCTAGATAGGGCTCTTAAAGATAGCGGAGTCAGGGGATATGGGGAGAAGGCAGGGACGGGGTAGAAACATAGAAACATAGACAATAGGTGCAGGAGTAGAGGCCATTCGGCCCTTCGAGCCTGCACCGCCATTCAATATGATCACGGCTGATCATCCAACTCAGTATCCCGTACCTGCCTTCTCTCCATACCCCCTGATCCCCTTTAGCCACAAGGGCCACATCTAACTCCCTCTTAAATATAGCCAATGAACTGGCCTCAACTACCCTCTGTGGCAGAGAGTTCCAGAGACCCACCACTCTCTGTGTGAAAAATGTTTTTCTCATCTCGGTCCTAAAGGATTTCCCCCTTATCCTTAAGCTGCGACCCCTTGTTCTGGACCTCCCCAACATCGGGAACAATCTTCCTGCATCTAGCCTGTCCAACCCCTTAAGAATTTTGTAAGTTTCTATAAGATCCCCCCTCAATCTCCTAAATTCCAGCGAGTACAAGCCGAGTCTATCCAGTCTTTCTTCATATGGAAGTCCTGACATCCCAGGAATCAGTCCGGTTCCTATCCTTCTCCCCCTCCTTCCATCCCGACCTCCATCCCCCCCCCCCTTCCGCCCTTCCCCCTTCTTTCCCTCCCTCTCCCCCTCCCCTCTCTTCCTCTCCATCTCTCACTCTCCCTCACTCTCGATCTCTCTCCTCCCTTCCCCTCTCCCTCTCGCTCTCCCTCCACCTCTCCCACCCTCTCCTCTCCCCTCTTCCTCCCTTCCCCCCCTTCTTCCCCCTCACTCTCCTCTCCCCCTCTTCTCTCCCGTCCCCTCCTCTGCCCCCTCTCTCTCTTCCTCCCCCTCTTTCTTCTCCCCCCCCCTTCCCCTCCCCCCCCTCCCCTCCCCCCCCCACCCCCCCCCCCCCCCGTACCTATGGCCGCCACCGCCACACACACCGCCCACGCTGCCTCCATGGTCTCCGACTCCAAACTTTCCCACAAACGTTCCCAGTGTCGGTGGAGTTGTGTGTGTGTGTGTGTGTGTGTGGGGGGGGAGGGGACGAGACCGTGCCTACTGGGGGGGGGGGGGGAGAAGGGGGCCACCTGTGCCAACCCATCTCCAGCACACGCTCGCCTTGTCAGTCCCTTCGACTGTGCAGGAAGGAACTACAGGCGGTGGTTTAAATCGAAGGCGGACGCAAAGTGCTGGAGCAACTCCGCGGGCTGGGCTCCACAACGTTCCCGCTCCCAAAATACGGGACAGATTCCCCGACGGCAATTCGTCGACCGACTGGGCCGTGTCTGGGTGAACGATGAGTTTGGCCCCGGGGAGTTTTGAGGAAGGAATTTTAATGCTGATAAGTGTGAGGTGCTACACCTTGGCAGGACAAATCAAAATAGGACGTACATGGTAAACGGTAGGGAATTGAAGAATACAGTTGAACAGAGGGATCTGGGAATAACCGTGCATAGTTCCTTGAAGGTGGAATCTCATATAGATAGGGTGGTAAAGAAAGCTTTTGGTATGCTAGCCTTTATAAATCAGAACATTGAGTATAGAAGCTGGGATGTAATGTTAAAATTGTACAAGGCATTGGCGAGACCAAATCTGGAGTATGGCGTACAATTTTGGTCGCCCAATTATAGGAAGGATGTCAACAAAATAGAGAGGGTACAGAGGAGATTTACTAGAATGTTGCCTGGGTTTCAACAGCTAAGTTACAGAGAAAGGTTGAACAAGTTAGGTCTTTATTCTCTGGAGCGCAGAAGGTTAAGGGGGGACTTGATAGAGGTCTTTAAAATGATGAGAGGGATAGACAGAGTTGACGTGGACAAGCTTTTCCCATTGAGAATAGGGAAGATTCAAACAAGAGGGCATGACTTTAGAATTAAGGGACAGAAGTTTAGGGGTAACATGAGGGGGAACTTCTTTACTCAGAGAGTGGTAGCGGTGTGGAATGAGCTTCCAGTGGAAGTGGCGGCGGCAGGTTCGTTGGCATCATTTAAAAATAAATTGGATAGGCATATGGATGGGAAGGGTATGGAGGGTTATGGTATGAGTGCAGGCAGGTGGGACTAAGAGAAAAAAGTTGTTCGGCACGGACTTGAAGGGCCGAGATGGCCTGTTTCCGTGCTGTAATTGTTATATGGTTATATGGTCTCTCGACCCAAAACATCGCACGTTCCTCTCTCCAGAGATGCTGCCTGTCCCGCTGAGTTACTCCAGCGTTGTGTGTCTGTCTTAAGTACACGGGTAGGACAGGTTTGGAGGGATGTGGGCCAAACACAGGTGGGTGGGACTAGTGTAGCTGGGACATGTTGGCCGGCGTGGGCAAGTTGGCTGAAGGTCCGGGCGCCAACTGTCCCGTATTAGCCGGGACATCCAGTATTGTGACCCCTTGTCTCGTATTTGACCGCTACTACTCGGGTCGAGGGGGCTGTCGGGTCGGACCCCGCCTCACCCGTCCCCGACGTAGTGCATCCCGTGGAGTGCAGCAGCAGCAGCAGCAGCAGCGCCTCGCCCGTGACCCCGTCGGTCGGTCGCTCGGCAGCCCGGCCAGCTGTCCGACCTTCGGGCCTTCGCTGACCGCCGACTCCACCACCGCCCCTCCTTCTCACGGCCGACCGTCGGTTCGTGAGTTGGACGGGGCGCCGGACTTTGCGCGCGGCCCCCGGGGCCAAAACTCCTCAGCCGGCCCGCCGGGCTGGGCTTTGTGTGCAGTCCAGCACCCGGGGCCGACTCATCATTCACCCAGACACGGCCCAGTCGCGCAACGAATTGCCGTCGGGGAAGAATTTGCCCCTTATTTTGACCTTTTGTCCCTTATTTGAGAGCGGGAGAAAGCTGGCGAGCCTAGACGGCACGGACTCGATGGGCCTAAGGGCCTGTGTCTCGAGTCTGGTCAGTGGGGTCAAGAATGGTGCAGCACCACCACCTAGTGGCAGCGCGGAGTGGTGCGGACCTGGAATAGCATGATACGTTGAAGGCCATGTATTCAATCCCATACAAGGAATTTGCCTTTGTGCTCCGCCCGCAAGTGACAACATGACGGACAGTGACAGTTAAGAATGATACGTAAAACATTAAACATTAATGATAGATGTTATATTTATTATAGGTCTTTAAAAATGAAGTGTCACCCATTCCTTCTCTCCAGAGACGCTGCCTGTCCCGCTGAGTTAGAAACATAGAAATTAGGTGCAGGAGTAGAGGCCATTCGGCCCTTCGAGCCAGCACTGCCATTCAATATGATCATGGCTGATCATCCAACTCAGTATCCTGTACCTGCCTTCTCTCCATACCCCCCTGATCCCTTTAGCCACAAGTGCCACATCTAACTCCCTCTTAAATATAGCCAATGAACTGGCCTCAACTACCCTCTGTGGCAGAGAGTTCCACAGACCCACCACTCTCTGTGTGAAAAAATTCCTTCTCATCTCGGTCCTAAAGGATTTCCCCCTTATCCTTAAGCTGTGACCCCTTGTCCTGGACCTCCCCAACATCGGGAACAATCTTCCTGCATCTAGCCTGTCCAACCCCTTAAGAATTTTGTAAGTTTCTATAAGATCGCCTCTCAATCTCCTAAATTCTAGAGAGTATAAACCGAGTCTATCCAGTCTTTGTTCATAAGACAGTCCTGACATCCCAGGAATCAGTCTGGTGAACCTTCTCTGCACTCCCTCTATGGCAAGAATGTCCTTCCTCAGATTTGGAGACCAGAACTGTACGCAATACTCCAGGTGTGGTCTCACCAAGACCCTGTACAACTGAAGTAGAACCTCCCTGCTCCTATACTCAAAGTTACTCCAGCATTTTGCGTTTATCCTCGGTGTAAACTGGCATCTGCAGTTCTTTCCCACACAGAACAGTACTGGATGTGTTCATTGTAGAATTAGGCCATTCGGCCCATCAAGCCTTCTCCAGCATTCAATCACGGCTGATCTATCTCTCCCTCCCAACCCCATTCTCCTGCCTTCTCCCCATAACCCCTGACACCCGCACTAATCAAGAATCTATCTATCTCTGCCTTAAAAAATATCCACTGACTTGTGGCCTCCACAGCCGTCTGTCTTACTCAATTTAAACTCAGATTCCTATTAAATCTTTCCCCCTTCACCTTGAACCTGTGTCCTCTGGTCCTCGATTCCCCTATTCTGGGCAAGAGACTCTGTGCGTCTGTCTACCCGATCTATTCCTCTCGTGATTTTGTCCACCTCTATAAGATCGCCCCTCATCCTCCTGCGCTCCAGGGAATAGAGACCCAGCCCGCTGAATATAAAATCATGAGAGGACTAGATCGGGTAGATGCACAGAGTCTCTTGCCCAGAGTTGGGGAATCGAGGACCAGAGGACACAGGTTCAAGGATCGTGGCTGATCGTCCCCTGTCGATAACCCGTGCCTGCCTTCTCCCCGTATCCCTTGACTCCACCAGCCCCTAGAGCTCTATCTAACTCTCTCTTAAATCCATCCAGCGACTTGGCCTCCACCGCCCTCTGAGGCAGAGAATTCCACAGACTCACAGCTCTCTGCGAGCAAAAGTGTTTCCTCGTCTCCGAATAGATCGGGTAGACGTACAGAGTCTCTTGCCCAGAGTAGGGGAATCGAGGACCAGAGGACACGGGTTTGAGGTGAAGGGGAAAAGATTTAATAGGAATCTGAGGGGTAACTTTTCCACACAGAGGGTGGTGGGTGTATGGAACGAGCTGCCGGAGGAGGTAGTTGAGGCTGGGACTCAACTACCTCCCAACGTTTAAGAAACAGTTGGACAGGTACATGGATAGGGCGGGTTTGGAGGGATATGGGCCAAACGCGGGCAGGTGGGACTAGTGTAGATGGGACATTGTTGGCAAGTTGGGCCGAAGGGCCTGTTTCCGCGCTGGATCACTCGATGACTCTGACCAACCTCTCCCTGTAGCTCGGGCCCTCGAGTCCTGGCAACATCCTCGAGCTGTGGGCCTAATGTGCCCGGGATAGAATTACTCCTGGCAGCGACTGAAGGCCAGGGAGATGCGGGAAACTGTGAGGACATCTCTGCTTACAGGAAGCAACGGGTTCCAGCTCCGTTTGTGAATGATACTGAACACTGTCAGGGGAATATAACACCTTCAAACTAGGTCACTCCAGGACCAGAGGTCAGAGGTTTAAGGTCGTAAGGAACCGGAGCGGAATTAGGCCATTCGGCCCCGTCAATCCTACTCTGCCATTCAATCATGGCCGATCTATCTCTCCCTCCTAACCCCATTCTCCTGCCTTCTCCCCATAACCCCCTGCCACCCATAAAACCATGAGGGGAGTAGATCGGGAGTCTCTTGCCCAGAGTAGGGGAATCGAGGACCAGAGGACACAGGTTCAAGGTGAAGGGGGAAAGATTTAATAGGAATCTGAGGGGTAACTTTTTCCACACAGAGGGTGGTGGGTGTATGGAATGAGCTGCCGGAGGAGGTAGTTGAGGCTGGGACTATCCCAACGTTTAAGAAACAGTTAGACAGGTACATGGATAGGACGGGTTTGGAGGGATGTGGGCCAAACGCGGGCAGGTGGGACTAGTGTAGCTGGGACGTGTTGGCCGGTGTGGACAAGTCGGGCCGAAGGGCCTGTTTCCATGCTGTAACTACTGTTGAACTCTGCTCCCTGAAATTTCCGAAGACGGTAGGGATAATTCAACAGGCCCACTGTTGGTCTGCGACCTCTGTGGCATTTCAACTCTCAATAGTATTGACCCTTCTGGTGGAGTTGGTGCCCTTGGCCTTCTGCTGGTGGCCAGGAGGTGGCAGCAGTGGGCTGGGTATCAGCGGTCAAGGTGCAGGAGTTGGCCATTCGGCCCTTCCAGCCAGCACCGCCATTCACCGTGATCACGGCTGATCATCCAAAATCCTGCCTTCTCCCCCATATCCCCTGATTCCGTTAGCCCCGAGAGCTAAATCTAACTCTCTCTTGAAAACATCCAGTGAATC
>CAUPSL010000857.1:0-50206 GCA_963514005.1 Raja brachyura | reverse complement strand
TTTAGCCAGAGGGGTGGTGAATCTGTGGAATTCTTTGCCACAGACGGCCACAAGTCGGTGGGTATTTTTAAGGCAGAGATAGACAGATTCTTGATCAGTGCGGGTGTCAGGGGTTATGGGGGAGAAGGCAGGAGAATGGGGTTAGGAGGGAGAGATAGATCAGCCACGATTGAATGGCGGAGTAGACTTGATGGGCCGATTGGCCTCATTCTGATCCTATGACTTATGAACATGAACCTCTGACCAAAAGGGGCGTGCAGCGGTAGAGTTGCTGCCTCACAGCGCCAGAGACCCGGGTTCCATCCCAACTACGGGTGCCCGTCTGTACGGACAATGGACAATAGGTGCAGGAGGAGGCCATTCGGCCCTTCGAGCCAGCGCCGCCATTCAATGTGATCATGGCTGATCATCCCCAATCAGTACCCACCGTTCCTGCCTTCTCCCCATATCCACCCTGACTCCGCTATTTTTAAGAGCCCTATCTAGCTCTCTCTTGAAAGCATCCAGAGAACCGGCCTCTGAGGCAGAGTTTGCACGTTCTCTCCCCGTGACCTGCGTGGGTTTTCTCCGGGTGCCCCGGTCTCCTCCCACACTCCAAAGACGCGCGGGTTAATAAATGTAAATTGTCCCTGGAGTGTGTGTCGGATGGTGTTAGCGTGCGGGGCGATCGCTGGCCGGCGCGGACCCGGTGGGCCGAAGGGCCTGTTTCCCCGCGCTGTATCTCTAAGCTAAGCTGGACTGGAAAGAGGGGGGGGGGGCGGGGAGAAGAAGGAATGACCGGGGTGGGACAGGGACGAGTGTTTGATAGTGTTTGCTGCTTTCCCGAGGCAGCGAGAAGTGCAGATAGAAGCATCATTGTTACATCAGCTGAGAACATGCATAGACTAGCCAAACAGACATAGTGACCGAACTCCGTGTCATATGTCTGCTGAATATTGTTCAGGATGTGTGTGTGTGTGTGTAACCTCACTCATATTATCATGGATTGAGTCACATAAGGTGGTCATATGTACATCATCTTTTGGTCCTAACGTTTTATGCACTGACGTGTCGAAGATAGACCCAGAGTGCTGGAGTAACTCAGCGGGTCAGGCAGCATCTGTGGAGAACATCCAGCAGAAGTGGTGAATCCTGCAGAAGTGATCTTCCAGCAGAAGTGGTGGAGGCAGGATCGATTGTAACATTTAAAAGTAAAGTGGATAGGTATATGGACGGGAAAGGAATGGAGGGGTATGGTCTGAGTGCAGATAGATGGGACTAGGGGAAAATAAATGGTCGGCACGGACTGGAAGGGCGAGAAGGCCTGTTTCCGTGCTGTAATTGTTATATGGTTGTACGGTTAAAGTAGGCATGCAGGTGCAGCAGGCTGTGAAGAAAGCGAATGGTATGTTAGCTTTCATAGCAAAGTATAGGAGCAGGGAAGGCCTGTTTCCGTGCTGTAATTGTTATATGGTTATATGGTTATAACATGGATAGGTGACGTTCCACAGAGTGCTGCAGTAACTCAGCGGGTCAGGCAGCATCTGTGTAGAACATGGATAGGTGACGTTTCACAGAGTGCTGGAGTAACTCAGCGGGTCAGGCAGCATCTGTGGAGAACATGGATAGGTGATGTTTCACAGAGTGCTGGAGTAACTCAGCGGGTCAGGCAGCATCTGTGGAGAACATGGATAGGTGACGTTTCACAGAGTGCTGGAGTAACTCAGCGGGTCAGACAGCATCTGTGGAGAACATGGATAGGTGACGTTTCACAGAGTGCTGGAGTAACTCAGCGGGTCAGGCAGCATCTGTGGAGAACATGGATAGGTGACGTTTCACAGAGTGTTGGAGTAACTCAGCGGGTCAGGCAGCATCTGTGGAGAACATGGATAGGTGACGTTTCACAGAGTGCTGGAGTAACTCAGCGGGTCGGGCAGCATCTGTGGGGAACATGGATAGGTGACGTTTCACAGAGTGCTGGAGTAACTCAGCGGGTCAGGCAGCATCTGTGGAGAACATGGATAGGTGACGTTTCACAGAGTGCTGGAGTAACTCAGCGGGTCAGGCAGCATCTGTGGGGAACATGGATAGGTGACGTTTCACAGAGTGCTGGAGTAACTCAGCGGGTCAGGCAGCATCTGTGGAGAACATGGATAGGTGACGTTTCACAGAGTGCTGGAGTAACTCAGCGGGTCAGGCAGCATCTGTGGAGAACATGGATAGGTGACGTTAATTGGCCTCAAGACTGAAGAAGGGTCTCGACCTGAATTGTCACCCCCTTCCTTCTCTCCAGGGATGCTGCCCGACCCATTGAGTTACTCCAGCTTTTTGTGTCTATCTTCAGTATAAACCAGGGAGTCGGGAGATCGCAACCTTCACATGGTCCGCCCTGTTTCGACGAATGCACAATCAACCCCGCGTGCTCGATCAAATAAGATCAAATAGAACAAGTTGTCCGACAACTTTAGGCTGTGCAGGAAGAAGCGGAAGTGTAAACCAGCATCTGCAGTTCCTTCCTACACGTATAGTTTAGTTTAGGTGGACAAAAGTGCTGGAGAAACTCAGCGGGTGCGGCAGCATCTACGGAGCGAAGGAGATAGGCAACGTTTCGGGTCGAGACCCTTCTTCAGCCTGAGGTGAGGGTGGGGAACCCTTCTTCATATAGTTTAGTTTAGTTTAGGTGCATGGATTAGCAATGTTACAAAATGTTGAGATTTTAAAAATCAAGTCTGCAATTTATCCCGTCGGATAAAGCATAAAAAGAAGTTTAATTTGACATCTAATTCACTTTCATATCTTCAGTATTAAGAAAGTTATGACCATTTTCATACTCGGAAATTAGCATCTTGCTCCCCATTGCCTTTCCATTGACTTAACTCAAAAGCTGTGATCTGGAAAAGTTAAAAGCCCATAACTTTCTTAAAAATTAAGAGAACTCAATGAAATTTTCAGTTATTATAGATTGAAGCATTCTGAAACAAATATTAAACACTCTTACTTGGATGACCTGAAATTAAAGCATATAATTAATTAGTTATCTAATTGTAGCTAATTACAAAATTCAATGAGTAGATCTAAACATCTATCCATTTCTTAAGAAAAGATAAACTTTTTTTAATTGCCTAAGTGTCCAAATAACATTCACACAATAATCCACAATATAACATAATTTTTTTATCTCATTTTCATGAATTCCTGGGCCAAATGGAAGGAATTTAGTGTTTAATGCCTGTAAATTAATGGCCATTTAAATCAACTAGCGAGTGGGTTTTAGTGGAATGCGGTGGATTGGAACGTTGCGGTTTGCGGTGAAGTCGGGAGGAAAAATACTGTTGGTTCATACATTTTTTTTGGACCCCATTTCGCAACATTAAAATATTATTAAAGCCTCCATAAAAACAACTTTTAATATAAAAATAAACTGTGTACCTTTTTTTCTCCCCTACGCAAAATCCTTCCCGTTGTCGGCGCTCACGGCTTTTGAAGGTGATTTTTAAATTACTCTAGTTAATAAATAATCTAGCGTAATTTAAAAATACCTTCATTAATGAAATGTCGGAGCGATTTTTCTTCTGCAACAAAATCACCCGACATCGATCGATTTGCCCAGTCTGTAGAAAAACGTCACTTTAAGCCCGCCCCCCTCTGAAAGGCGCCAAAGTCACGCACACGGGGAGCGGCAGAACTGCAGCGCTGCTCAAGGTAAGTTTTGTAACATACCTACATGGATAGGAAAAGTTTAGCAGGGTTTGGGGCAAATGCAGGCAGGTGCGACTATATGGGACTAGTGTAGATGAGGCATGTAGGCTGGTGTGGGCAAGTTGGGCTGAAGGGCCTGTTTCCATGCTGTATATCTCTACGACTCTGTAAGTTTGACTCTGGAATCGCATGTAGATAGGGTGGTAAAGAAAGCTTTTGGTGTGCTGGCCTTTATAAATCAGAGCATTGAATATAGACTTGGGAGATTTGGAAGAGTGGGCTGAAAGATGGCAGATGGAGTTTAATGCTGATAAGTGTGAGGTGCTACATCTTGGTAGGACAAATCAAAATAGGACATACATGGTCAATGGTAGGGAGTTGGGGAATGCTGTGGAACAGAGGGATCTAGGAATAACTGTGCATAGTTCCCTGAAGGTGGAATCGCATGTAGATAGGGTGGTAAAGGAAGCTTTTGGTGTGCTGGCCTTTATAAATCAGAGCATTGAATATAGGAGTAGGGAAGTAATGTTAAAATTGTACAAGGCATTGGTGAGACCAATTCTGGAGTATGGTGTACAATTTTGGTCGCCTAATTATAGGAAGGATGTCAACAAAATAGTGAGAGTACAGAGGAGATTTACTAGAATGTTGCCTGGGTTCCAGCAACTAAGTTACAGAGAAAGGTTGAACAAGTTAGGTCTTTATTCTTTGGAGCGCAGAAGGTTAAGGGGGGACTTGATTGGGGTCTTTAAAATGATGAAAGGGATAGACAGAGTTGACGTGGATAAGTGCGGGTGCCAGGAGATATGGGGAGAAGGCAGGAGGATGGGGTTAGGAGGGAGGGATCGATCAGCCACGATTGAATGGTGGAGCAGATCTGATGGGCCGAATGGCCTAATTCTGCTGCGATCGCTTCTGACCAATGTCCACAATGGGGTAGAGGCGAATCATACAATACCATAGACAATGAACAGTCTGTCAGAAGCCTGATCTGCAGATGCATGGCAGATGCAGTTTAATGCGGATGTGAGGTTATCCACTTTGGTGGCAAAAACAGGAAGGCAGATTACTATCTAAATGACGCCAAGTTGGGAAAAGGGGAAGTACAACGGGATCTGGGGGTCCTTGTACATCAGTCTATGAAAGTAAGCATGCAGATACAGCAGGCAGTGAAGAAAGCCAATGGCATGTTGGCCTTTATAACAAGAGGAGTTGAGTATAGGAGCAAAGAGGTCCTTCTGCAGTTGTACAGAGCCCTAGTGAGACCACACCTGGAGTATTGTGTGCAGTTTTGGTCCCCTAATTTGAGGAAGGACATTCTTGCTATTGAGGGAGTGCAGTGTAGGTTTACAAGGTTAATTCCCAGGATGGCGGGACTGTCATATGCTGAGAGAATGGAGCGGCTGGGCTTGTACACTCTGGAGTTCAGAAGGATGAGAGGGGATCTCATTGAAACATATAAGATTATTAAGGGTTCGGACACGCTAGAGGCAGGAAACATGTTCCCGATGTTGGGGGAGTCCAGAACCAGGGGCCACAGTTTAAGAATAAGGGGTAAGCCATTTAGAACGGAGACGAGGAAACACTTTTTCTCACAGAGAGTGGTGAGTCTGTGGCATTCTCTGCCTCAGAGGGCGGTGGAGGCCGGTTCTCTGGATGCTTTCAAGAGAGAGCTAGATAGGGCTCTTAAAGATAGTGGAGTCAGGGGATATGGGGAGAAGGCAGGAACGGGGTACTGATTGGGGATGATCAGCCATGATCTATTGTCTATAACAGAGGGGGAAGAAGCAGTCCAGTTCATTTTCCTGTTTGGAGTTGTGCAGTTTCAAGCTTCTGTACCTTACATCCCAGAATAGACAATAGACAATAGGTGTAGGCCATTCGGCCCTTCAATGTGATCATGGCTGATCATCCCCAATCAGTACCCTGTTCCTGCCTTCCCCCCCCATATCCCCTGACTCCACTATCTTTAAGAGCCCTATCTAGCTCTCTCTTGAAAGCATCCAGAGAACCGCCCTCCACCGCCCTCTGAGGCAGAGAATTCCACAGATGCCGGACGTCTCCGCAGTGAGTCACGTCGAGGGCCAGGCTTTGCCCTGAGGCAGAGCAAAGACATATCACAGTCTGGGCTGCCGTGAGCGAGGGCTGATTAGTGGTGGAGTCAGCCAGCTAGTTCACACAAGATGCACGATTCCAGGGTGTCCTGGATGCAGCGCGACCTGGGTGTCATGGTACACCAGTCATTGAAAGTAGGCATGCAGGTGCAGCAGGCAGTGAAGAAAGCGAATGGTATGTTAGCTTTCATAGCAAAGGTATTTGAGTATAGGAGCAGGGAGGTTCTACTGCAGTTGTACAGGGTCTTGGTGAGACCACACCTGGAGTATTGCGTACAGTTCTGGTCTCCAAATCTGAGGAAGGACATTATTGCCATAGAGGGAGTGCAGAGAAGGTTCACCAGACTGATTCCTGGGATGTCAGGACTGTCTTATGAAGAAAGACTGGATAGACTCGGTTTATACTCTCTAGAATTTAGGAGATTGAGAGGGGATCTTATAGAAACTTACAAAATTCTTAAGGGGTTGGACAGGCTAGATGCAGGAAGATTGTTCCCGATGTTGGGGAGGTCCAGGACAAGGGGTCACAGTTTAAGGATAAGGGGGAAATCCTTTGGGACCGAGATGAGAAGGAATTTTTCCACACAGAGAGTGGTGAGTCTCTGGAACTCTCTGCCACAGAGGGTAGTTGAGGCCAGTTCATTGGCTATATTTAAGAGGGAGTTAGATGTGGCCCTTGTGGCTAAGGGGATTAGAGGGTATGGAGAGAAGGCAGGTACGGGATACTGAGTTGGATGATCAGCCATGATCATGTTGAATTGCGGTGCAGGCTCGAAGGGCCGAATGGCCTGCTCCTGCACCTAATTTCTATGTTTCTATGTTTCTATGATCATATAGAAACTTACAAAATTCTTAAGGGGTTGGACAAGCTAGATGCTGGAAGATTGTTCCCGATGTTGGGGGAGTCCAGAACAAGGGGTCACAGTCTAAGGATAAGGGGGAATTCCTTTAGGACCGAGATGAGGAAAACATTCTTCACACAGAGAGTGGTGGGTCTCTGGAATTCTCTGCCACAGAGGGTAGTTGAGGCCAGTTCATTGGCTATATTCAAGAGGGAGTTAGATGTGGCCCTTGTGGCTAAGGGGATCAGGGGGTATGGAGAGAAGGCAGGTACGGGATACTGAGTTGGATGATCAGCCATGATCATATTGAATGGCGGTGCAGGCTCGAAGGACCGAATGGCCTACTCCTGCACCTAATTTCTATGTTTCTCGAAAAGATCAAATTTACACTGAGGGGGTCTGTGAAAAAGTTGTATTGGAATTGGGAACCTTTTTAGTCATAGTTTGAGAGCCTGAAAGAACCACCCACTGACTGAGGGCACTTGATTGAAGTTGGGGGTCCGCCTTTATTTTTGTCTTACTTTTATTTATTTACTTATTTCTGTTGCCACAAACGTTGATGACCTCACAGGACGGCTGATGCATCATGAAGGAATGTATTCTGAACCATCTGACATGTTGTGGTTATGTATGGGCCAGCGCCTTGGATGAATGTGGAAGCATTCTGCCCTAATTTTAGGTATGTTACAAAACTTACCTTGAGCAGCGCTGCAGTTCTGCCGCTCCCCGTGTGCGCGACTTTGGCGCCTTTCGAGGATATTTAACCAGTCTCTGGCCCAGTCCACTGTCCCACCCTGTCTGAAGCCCGCAACCCTAGTCCCCTTGCCCAAAAAAACCCACATTTCCAGCCTCAACGACTACCGGCCAGTCGCACTCACACCAGTGGTGATGAAGTGCTGTGCTTTGAAAAACTGGTCCGGGGTCATATCACATCACTCCTGCCCCGAAGCTTTGACCCCCACCAGTTTGCGTACAGAGCGAATAGATCTACAGAGGACGCTGTAGCCACAGCTCTCCATGCTGCACTGTCCCACCTGGAGCAGCGGGGAAGCTATGTGCGAATGCTCTTTGTGGACTACAGCTCTGCTTTTAATACTATCCTTCCCCACAAACTGGTGGACAAACTGGGGGACTTGGGACTTCCACACTCCACCTGCATGTGGATAAATAGCTTCCTGTCGGGTCGCAGCCAGAGAGTCAGAATGGGCCATCACACATCCACGGCCCTCAGCCTCAGTACCGGCTCTCCACAGGGCTGCGTGCTGAGCCCCCTGCTCTACACCATCTACACACATGACTGCACCTCCGCCCATCACAGCAACACCATTGTCAAATTTGCAGATGACACTACGGTGGTGGGGCTCATCTCCGGGGGGGACGAGTACGCCTATCGGGATGAGGTGGAGCAGCTGACAGTGTGGTGTGGAGAAAATAACCTGCTCCTGAACACCTTAAAGACCAAGGAGATAATAATAGACTTGAGGAAGAACAAAACAGAACTGGTACCACTAATCATCAGAGTGGACTGTGTGGAGAGGGTGGCGGATTTCCGCTTCCTGGGAATCCATATTGAGGAGGACCTGACGTGGAGCGTGAACTGCGCTGCTGAAAAAGGTCCAGCAGAGACTGCACTTCCTGAGGGTGCTCAGGAAGAATAACATCACACAGAGACTGCTGCTGTCCTTTTATCGGTGCTCCATTGAGAGCATCCTAACATACTGTGTATGCGTGTGGTACACCAGCTGCACAGCGGCTCAGAGGAAAGCGCTCCAGAGGGCCATTGACAACGCCCAGAGGATTGTCGGCTGCCCTCTCCTTACCTTGGAAGACTTACACAGTTCCCACTGCATCAAAAAATCCCAGAATATTATAAAGGACATTTCCCACCCCGGACACTCCCTGTTTGAACTGTTGCCGTCAGGCAGACGGTACAGATCTACAAGGACAAGGACAAACAGACTTAAAAACAGTTTTTACCCCACTGCTATAAAGGCACTAAATGTAGCCGCCAAGGAACGTGGGGACTAAGGGACTGTGGTTGGTACACTGTGAAATCGACAGAAGGATGTAGGGTTGGGTGTTTATGCGTGGCTATTTTCATATTTCATATTTATTTTAGTTGTTTATCTTTTTTAATATTTTACCTTGTATGTATCGTTAGCTTTTATGGTTTGAATGTTGCACTGACTGGTTGACATGTTTAAATTTCATTGTACATGGTTCATGTTACAATGACAATAAAGAAACTATTCTATATTCTATTCTTTCAGGGGGGGGCGGGCTTAAAGTGCCGTTTTTCTGCAGACTGGGAAAATCGATCCATGTCGGGCGATTTTGTTGCGGAAGAAAAATCGCTCCGACATCTCATTAATGAAGGTATTTTTAAATTACGCTAGATTATTTATTAACTAGAGTAATTTAAAAATCACCTTCAAAAGCCGTGAGCGCCGACAACGGGAAGGATTTTGCGTAGGGGAGAAAAAAAGGTACACAGTTTATTTTTATATTAAAAGTTGGTTTTTATGGAGGCTTTAATCATATTTTCATGTTGCGAAATGGGGTCCAAAAAAATGTATGAACCAACAGTATTTTTCCTCCCGACTTCACCGCAAACCACAACGTTCCTATCCACCGCATTCCACTAAAACCCACTCGCTAGTTTATTTAAATGGCCATTAAACACTAAATTCCTTCCATTTGGCCCAGAAATACATGAAAATTAGATTTAAAAATTATGTTATATTGTGGATGATTGTGTGAATGTTATTTGGACACTTAGGCAATTTAAAAAAAGTTTATCTTTTCTTAAGAAATGGATAGATGTTTAGATCTACTCATTGAATGTTGTAATTAGCTACAATTAGATAACTAACTAATTATATGCTTTAATTTCAGGTCATCCAAGTAAGATTGTTTCATATTTGTTTCAGAATGCTTCAATCTATAATAACTGAAAATTTCATTGAGTTCTCTTAATTTTTAAGAAAGTTATGGGCTTTTAACTTTTCCAGATCACAGCTTTTGAGTTAAGTCAATTGAAAGGCAATGGGGAACAAGATGCTAATTTCCGAGTATGAAAATTGCCATAACTTTCTTAATACTGAAGATATGAAAGTGAATTAGGTGTCAAATTAAACTTCTTTTTATGCTTTATCTGATGGGATAAATTGCAGACTTGACTTTTTAAATCTCAACATTTTGTAACCTTGCTAGCAATTTGACAAAAGGAAGCGATGGCCAATTTGGTCAAAGTTGAGTTGTTGCTTGTTCTAGGGTATTTGAGATATGCTCGACACAATGGTGAACAAAATAAGTCTTCTCCTTCTTCTTCCGTGTGGAGGGCGGCACAGCCTAAAGTTGTTGGACAACTCGTTCTGTTTGATCTTCCGTCTGTGCACGTCGAGTCGATTGCATTAGTCGAAACAGGGGGCGGACCGCGTGAAGGTTGCCATCTTCCCACCCCGACAGTATAAGCCCTTCTCTGAGTACAATTTGAAAATATTTCTACCAGAGAAGTAAGAAATTCCGATCACAGAGAGCTGAAGGAAAAACACGTTTCCTCATTTACAGGAGAACACCTTTTTGTCACTTGCTTCCTTTTTGTCAAAGTAGGGCAGTATTGCTGTCAAAATGTGCAACTATGCAACTCCCCTTGTCAATTCTTCCCTTCCCTCCCGCTCCACCCCTTCCCCGGGCACTTTCCCTTGCAACCGCAAGAGATGCTACACTTGTCCCTTCACCTCCCCCATCCACTCCTTTCAGGGACCCAAGCAGTCCTTCCAGGTCCGACAGAGGTTCACCTGCACCTCCTCCAACCTCATCTACTGCATCCGCTGCTCCAGATGCCAGCTGATCTACATCGGTGAGACCAAGCGGAGGCTGGGCGATCGTTTCGCCGAACACCTCCGCTCGGTCCGCAATAACCAACCCGACCTCCCGGTGGCTCAGCACTTCAACTCCCCCTCCCATTCCGTATCCGACCTCTCGGTCCTGGGCCTCCTCCACGGCCAGAGTGAGCAACACCGCAAGTTGGAGGAACAGCACCTCATATTCCGCTTGGGGAGGCTGCATCCTCTGGGCTTAAACATTGAATTTTCTCAATTCTGTTAACCCAGGCTGCCTCCTCCCCTTCCCACCTCTCCCTCAGCCCTCGGGCCCTGGCATTCCTTCTCTCTCTATCTCTCCCCCACCCAAGTCGCACTAGCTTCTCATTTTCACACCACAAACAGCTTACAATGGCCTGTTTCCTTTATCATCGATACTTTTTTGCATATCTTTCATTCATTGTTCTTTATCTCTCCACATCACCGTCTATATCTCTCGTTTCCCTGATCCCTGACCAAGGGTCTCGACCCGAAACGTCGCCTATCTCCTTCGCTCCTTAGATGCTGCTGCAACCCACTGAGTTTCTCCAGCCTTTTGTGTACCCTGTATTTGTGATATGTTGTATTGTGGGCACATCAGCTGCCAAAGGGTGTTCAGGGAGGGTGGGTGAGGGTAACATTTTTTTGCTACATATAAAAAACAAAATGGAGGGAAATATAATGCGTTACGCCAGCTGTATTGCATCTTTCCTTCAATAAAAATATTTACTATAAAAGAATATGTAAAGATGTAAACAATATGATCAACGAGAAAACCACTTCAGTGTGTGCGTACAGACACATAGTCACAAATACAGAGCCCTAGTGAGGCCACACCCGGAGTATTGTGTGCGGTTTTGGTCCCCTAATTTGAGGAAGGACATTCTTGCTATTGAGGGAGTGCAGTACAACTTCCCTGCTCCTATACTTTTGCTATGAAAGCTAACATACCATTCGCTTTCTTCACAGCCTGCTGCACCTGCATGCCTACTTTAACCGTACAACCGTACAACCATATAACCATTACAGCACGGAAACAGGCCTCTTCGGCCCTTCCAGTCCGTGCCGACCTTGCCGTTCAACCTTTCTCTGTAACTTAGTTGCTGGAACCCAGGCAACATTCTAGTAAATCTCCTCTGTACTCTCTCTATTTTGTTGACATCCTTCCTATAATTCAGTTATAGCAGTTTCCCCAATACCAATGTTAGACTAACTGGTCTGTAATTCCCCGTTTTCTCTCTCCCTCCCTTTTTAAAAAGTGGGGTTACATTAGCTACCCTCCAATCCTCAGGAACTACTCCAGAATCTAAAGAGTTATGAAAAATTATCACTAATGCATCCACTATTTCTGTGGCTACTTCCTTAAGTACTCTGGGATGCAGACTATCTGGCCCTGGGGATTTATCGGCCTTTAATCCATTCAATTTACCTAACACCACTTCCCGGCTAACTTAGATTTCACTCAGTTCCTCCATCTCATTTGACCCCCGGTCCCCCGCTATTTCCGGCAGATTATTTATGTCTTCCTTAGTGAAGACAGAACCAAAGTAGTTATTCAATTGGTCTGCCATGTCCTTGTTCCCCATGATCAATTCACCAGTTTCTGACTGCAAGGGCCCTACATTTGTTTTAACAAATCTTTTTCTCTTCCCAGTCTGAAGTGTCTGAAGAAGGGTCTCGACCCTGAACCGTCACCCATTCCTTCTCTCCAGAGATGCTGCCTGTCCCACTGAGTTACTCCAGCATTTTGGAGGTTATAGCGTTGAGTGTCGAGCTCAATCCCCTTCCACCTGGAACTATCCCGACGCAAACCGCATCTTGTGTCCACCTTCCAAACAGATTTCCAAATCCCCCCCGACCAGCACATTGAGACGGAACTACAGGCTGGCGCGGTGGCGCAGCGGTAGAGTTGCTGCCTCACAGCGACAGACACCCCGGGTTTCATCCTGACCACGGGTGCTGTCTGTACGGAGTTTGCACGTTCTATCCCGTGACCTGCGTGGGTTTTCCCCGGGCGACCCGGTTTCCTTCCCACACTCCAAAGACGTGCGGTTTGTAGGTTGATCGGGATCGGCATAATTGTGAAATTGTCCCTAGTGTGTGTGTAGGATGGTGTTAAAGGCCTGTCCCACTTGGGCGTCATTTGTGCATCACGTAGGTGGCGCGCGAAGATTTTGTACATCCCAAAATCCCGGGGGGCCGCCCACGTCTGCGCGTCGCTGCCTACGGCACCGCGCACCATGCACGTCGCATGCGTAGTGACACGTTAATGATGTCGCGTAAATTACACACAAATTACACCCAAGTGGGACAGCCCCTTCAGTGTTTGGGGGATCGCTGGTCGGCATGGACTCAATGGGCCGAAGGGCCTGTTTCTGCTTTGTATCTTCTACTTCTTCTTTCGTGTGGCGTGCAAGTTGTCGGACAACTTGTTCTATTCGATCTTCCGTCTGTGCACGTCGAGTCGATTGCATTAGTCGAAACAGGGCGGGCCAGGTGAAGGTTGATATCTTCCCACCCCCTTTGTATTTCCAGAGTAAATTAAATATGCCGATGAACTGCCCTTGACTCTCTTGGACAGCATGAAGGATATTACCCTCATCGGTCAGGCCACTCTGGCAGTATTGTGTTCAGTTTGGGTCACCCCCGCTATGAAGAAGGATGTCTTCAAGCTGGAAAGGGGCGCAGGGAAGATTAAAGGCCCTGTCCCACTGTACGAGCTAATTCAAGAGTTCTCCCCAGTTTCGCCCTGATTAGAACTCGGAGATTTACGGTAACGGCCGCTCGTAGGTACTCGGGGCTCTCGTGGACATTTTTCAACATGTTGAAAAATCTTCACGAGTCTTCATGAGCTTACAGTGTTCCCCGAGTACCTGCCGTTAGTGTTACGAGCCACTATGAGACGTCCCTGAGCTCCGACGTACCCGCTGCGTTCATTCTCCGTGCTTACCACAAGTTTGATTTTTTTGTTAAACTCGGGAGAGCTCTTGAATGAACTCGTACAGTGGGACAGGGCCATTAGGGCTCGAAGGGCCGAATGGCCTACTCCTGCACCTAATTTCTATGTTTCTATTACAAGGATGTTGCCAGGACTCGAGGGGCCTGAGCTACAGGGAGAGGTTGGGTCGGCTGGGACTCTACTCCTTGGAGCGCAGGAGGATGAGGGGAGATCTTATTGACATGTAGTTTAGTTTAGATTGGTTTAATTTAGGTTAGTTTAGTTAATCCAGTTTAGTTTATTGTCACGAGGTACAGTGAATAGCTTTTTTGTTGCGTGCTAACCAGTCAGCGGAAAGACAATCCATGATTACAATCGAGCCGTCCACAGTCTACAGATAAATATATGAAGAGGGATTAACGTCTCTGGAGAACGTGGACAGGTGATGTTTCGGGTCATAGGAAAAAATAAAATAGGTGCAGGAGTAGGCCATTCGGCCCTTCCAGCCAGCACCGCCATTCAATGTGATCATGGCTGATCATCCCCAATCAGTACCCCGTTCCTGCCTTCTCCCCATATCCCAATGACTCCGCTATCTTTAAGAGCCCTATCCAGCTCTCTCTTGAAAGCATCCAGAGAACCGGCCTCCACCGCCCTCTGAGGCAGAGAATTCCACAGACTCACCACTCTCTGTGAGAAAACGTGTTTCCTCATCTCCGTTCGAAATGGCCTACCCCTTATTCTTAAACTGTGTGTGTGGCCCCTGGTTCTGGACTCCCCCAACATCGGGAACATGTTTCCTGCCTCTAGCGTGTCCAAATCCTTAACAATCTTATATGTTTCAATGAGATCCCCTCTCATCCTTCTAAACTCCAGAGTGTACAAGCCCAGCCGCTCCATTCTCTCAGCATACGACAGTCCCGCCATCCCGGGAATTAACCTTGTGAACCTGGTGACGGGAAGGGAATGGAGGGGTATGGTCTGAGTGCAGGTAGATGGGACTAGGGGAAAATGAATGGTCGGCACGGACTGGAAGGGCCGAGAGGGCCTGTTTTTCCGTGCTGTAATTGTTATATGGTTATAACCTACGCTGCACTCCCTCAATAGCAGGAATGTCCTTCCTCAAATTAGGGGACCAAAACTGCACACAATACTCCAGGTGTGGTCTCACTAGGGCCCTGTACAACTACAGATAACTGGCCAGTGTGGTTTATTCGCCCACTGCTTCTCCGCGTCCGGAGGTTGTCATCTCTTTGGACGCGGACGGTGAGAAGGATTTTGATCGAGTGGAGTGGCCATACTTGTTCAGAGTCTTGGAGAGATTTGGATTTGGCAAAGAAATTGTAGCCTGGGTTAAGCTATTTTATCATCCACCGTTAGCACAGGCTGAACGGGCTACGAGGCAGCGGGCACTACCAGCTGTGGTATAATTAATTGTCTTTATTCATACACGGACAATGTCTAACTTTACCTCAAGATGTTGGCAGAACAGTAATGTCACGACCGGGTATGACAGTGAATTCTTATCGGAGCAGAGCAACGAATGCCCTCATCCTTCAGATATGAGCCTTGTATCAACTCCGGAAGTGTCCCTACACTAAAAATATAGTTGCTGGTTTGATGCTCATGTAAGTTCATAAGTGATAGGAGCAGAATTAAACTAAACCAATCTAAACTTAAAAGGGACAGCTTCTTCTCCTCTGTTATTGAGTCCGTCACACAGTCCACACTCCCCACCATTGTAGATGTGGCCCAGTCCCACACACACCACACTCCCCACCATTGTAGATGTGGCCCAGTCCCACACACACCACACTCCCCACCATTGTAGATGTGGCCCAGTCCCACACACACACCACACTCTCCAGCAACTTAATCAAGGACCAGTCTCACCCCGGTCACTCCCTCTTCTCCCCTCTTGCATGATGGGAGAGGTACAGAAGAGTCAAAACGCTGTTATTCCTTCCCTCCACAGATGCTGCCTGACCCGCTGAGTTACTCCAGCACTCTGTGAAACGTCACCTATCCATGTTCTCCACAGATGCTGCCTGACCCGCTGAGTTACTCCAGCACTCTGTGAAACGTCACCTATCCATGTTCTCCACAGATGCTGCCTGACCCGCTGACGTACTTCTGGAGTACAAGGATGGGCGATCTTTTGGGTGAGAACCCTTCTTCAGACTCGGGGTCCATGAAGTGTGTGAGACACCGGTGGGCGGGGGGGGGGGGGCTGAGGGAATAAGATGGAATGTCGTCTGTTGAAGGGTTCTGACCCGAAATGTCACCGACCCTTGTGTGTGTGTGTGTGTGTGTGTGTGTGTGTGTGTGTGTGTGTGTGTGTGTGTGTGTGTGTGTGTGTGTGTTGGTGAGTGTGTGTTTGTGCCTGTGTGCGTGTGTGTGTGCGTGTGTTGGTGAGTGTGTGTTTGTGTTGGTGAGTGTGTGTTTGTGCCTATGTTCGTGTGCGTGCGCGTGTGTGCGCGTGCGTGCATATGCGTGCACATGTGCGTGGGTTTGTGCGTGGGCGTGTGCGTCTGTGTCTGTCTTCTGGTCCTCGATCCCCCTACTCTGGGCAAAAGACTCTGTGTGTCTACCCGATCTATTCCTCTCATGATTTTGTACACCTCTATAAGATCCCCCCTCATCCTCCTGCGCTCCATGGAATAGAGACCCAGCCCTGCTCATCCTCACACCCCGGAGCGTAATATTCTTATTCCAGATGTAGATTGTCACAATGGAGATGGTGAAACGGGACGAACACACGTGTGGCGTGGAACTGGGGCCGTGCACACCCAGGGACACAGGGAAGTGAGAGTGGGATTAACACATGCTCCCCAAAGCTGTTCTTAAAGGTACACGCGCACACACACGCTCATATACACACGCACACGCACACACGCACACACACACACTCATATACACACGCACACACACACACACACTCATATACACACACACACACACACACACACACACACACACTCATATACACACGCACACACACACATATACACACACACACACTCATATACACACACACACACACTCATATACACACGCACACACACACACACTCATACACACACACACACTCATATACACACGCACACACACACACACTCATATACACACACACACACACACTCATATACACACGCACACACACACACACACTCATATACACGCGCACACACACTCATATACACGCACACTCATATACACGTGCACACACACTCATATACACACACACACACTCATATACACGTGCACACACATTCATATACACGCGCACACACACACTCATATACACACACATACTCATACACACACACACACTCATACACACGCGCACACACACACACTCATATACACGTGCACACACACACACACTCATACACACGCGCACACACACACATATACACGCGCACACACACACACTCATATACCCGCACACACACACACACTCATATACACGCACACACACACACACGCTCATATACACGCACACACACAGACAGAGACACACACAAACTCGCACACACTCACGCTAACTCTCTCTTAAATCCATCCAGTGACTTGGCCTCCACTGCCCTCTGCGGCAGGGAATTCCACAAATTCACAACTCTCTGGGTGAAAAAGTATTTTCTCACCTCAGTCTTAAATGGCCTCCCCTTTATTCTAAGACTGCGGCCCCTGGTTCTGGACTCGCCCAACACTGGGAACATTTTTCCTGCATCTAGCTTGTCCAGTCCTTTTATAATTGTATATGTTTCTACAAGATCCCCCCCCTCATCCTTCTAAACTCCAGTGAATACAAGCCTAGTCTTCTGAATCTTTCTTCATATGACAGTTAGATGGAGCTCTAGGGGCTAGTGGAGTCAGGGGATATGGGGAGAAGGCAGGCACGGGTTATTGATTGGGGACGATCAGCCATGATCACAATGAATGGCGGTGCTGGCTCGAAGGGCCGAATGGCCTCCTCCTGCACCTACTGCCTATGTTTCTATGTTTCCACTCTAGAACGCTATGCTTTAAGTTAAATACAGAAGTGAATCTTGAACAGTGAGCTCCGGAAACGGCTCAAACAGCTTGGAGAGCGGACCATTGACTTGGCTTCAGAAAGATATCTCACTGTTTCCTGTAGATTGCAAAAATGTCCAAAATAAACCTATATTCAAAACAAAACCAGAAATTTTGCTGATCAGGCAGCAGCTGTGGAGAGAGAGAAACTGAGTACACTGTGGAAACAGGCCCTTCGGCCCAACTTGCCCACACACCGGCCAACATGTCCCATCTACACTAGACCTACCTGCCTGCGGTTGGCCCAATCCCTCCAAACCTGTTCCATCCATGTACCTATCTAATTGTTTCTTAAAAAATAGTCCCAGCCTCAACTACCCCCTCCGGTAGCTTGTTCCATACACCCACCACCCTTTGTGTGAAAAAGTTACCCCTCAGATTTCTTCACCTTGAACCCATGTCCTCTGGTCCTCGATACAGCTACTCTGGGCAAGAGACTCTGTGCGTTGACCCGATCTACTCCTCTCATGCTTTTATACCCCGCATCCTCCTGCGCTCCATGGAATAGAGACCCAGTCTACTCAACCTCTCCCTGTAGCTAACACCCTCTAGTCCTGGCAACATCCTCGTAAATCTTTTCTGAACCCCTTCAAGCTTGACAACATCTTTCCTATAACACGGTGCCCAGAACTGAACACAATATTCTAAATGCGGCCTCACCAACTTTTTATACAACTGCAACATGACCTCCCAACTTCTATACTCAATACTCTGACTGATGAAGGCCAAAGAGCCAAAAGTCTTGTTGACCACCTTATCTACCTGCGACTCGACCTTCAAGGAACCATGCACCTGTACTCCTAGATCCCTCTGCTCTACAACACTACCCAGAGGCCTACCATTCACTGTGTAGGTCCTGCCCTTGTTCGACGTCCCAAAATGCAACACCTCACACTTCTCTGTATTAAATTCCATCAACCATTCCTCCGCCCACCTGGCCAATCGATCCGGATCCTGCTGCAATCGTTCACAACCATCTTCACTATCTGCAAAACCACTCACTCTTGTATCATCAGCAAACTTGCTAATCTTGCCCTGTATGTTCTCATCCAAATCATTGATGTAGATGACAAACAGTAACGGGCCCAGCACCGAACCCTGAGGCACACCACTAGTCACAGGCCTCCAGTCTGAGGAGCAACCTTCCACCATCACCCTCTGCTTCCTTCCATGGAGCCAATTTGTATCTATCCATTCAGCTATCTCTCCTTGGATCCCATGCGATCTAACCTCCCAGAGCAGCCTACCATGCGGAACCTTGTTGAACGCGTTACTGAAGTCCATGTGCACAGCATCTACAGCTCTGCCCTCATCGACCTTTTTGGTCACGTCGTCAAAAAAATCAATCAGATTTGTGAGACACGACCTCCCACGTACAAAACCATGCTGACTGTCCTTAATCAGCCCTTGCCCATCTAAATGCCTGTGTATCCTATCCCTCAGAATACTCTCCAGTAACTTTCCAACTACAGATGTTGAGCTCACCGGCCTATAGTTCCCAGCATTTTCCCTATAGAAACATAGAAACATTGACATAGACAATAGGAGCAGGAGTAGGCCATTCAGCCCTTCGAGCCAGCACCGCCATTCAATATGGTCATGGCCGATCATCCAAAATCAGTTCCCCGTTCTAGCTTTTGCCCCCATATCCCTTGATTCCCTTGATTCCTAAAGGCTCAGTCCTAAATGGCAGACCCCTTATTCTTAAACTGTGACCCCTGGTGCTGTTGTGCTGATGTGCTGATCAGCTGGCACATGTCCTTACGGACATATTTAACACCTCGCTGAACCAGGCGGTCGTCCCATTGTGTTTCAAGACTGCCACCATCATACCAGTGCCAAAAAAATCCAACATACAATGTCTCAATGACTACCGCCCTGTAGCACTCACCCCCATAATGATGAAGTGCTTCGAGAGGCTGGTCAGGGACCACATCACCTCCAGACTCCCCTCCACACTCGACCCATACCAGTTTGCTTACAGGCCAAACCGCTCCACAGAGGACGCTATATCCTCCGTGCTCCATCTGAGCCTGGAACATTTAGAGGAGAAAAACACCTATGTGCGAATGCTGTTCGTGGATTTCAGTTCAGCATTCAACACCATTATCCCCCAGCACCTGATAAGCAAACTGGTTCCATTGGGCCTCGGCACCCCCATGTGTAACTGGCTACTGGACTTCCTCACTGACAGACCTCAGTCTGTGAGGGTTGGAAATAACATCTCCAATACCATCTCTCTGAGCACCGGCTCCCCTCAGGGCTGTGTCCTGAGTCCACTGCTGTTCACCCTGATGACTCACGACTGTTGTGCCAGGTTTAGTACAAACCACATCATGAAGTACGCAGATGACACAACAGTGGTGGGCCTCATCAGGGACGACAATGAGCTGGCTTACAGGGAGGAGGTGAAACAACTGGTGGACTGGTGCAATACGAACAACCTGATCCTGAATGTCGAGAAAACAAAGGAGGTCATCGTCGACTTCAGGAAAACCCGGCACAATCCCACACCACTTCACATCAACGACAGCGATGTGGAGGTGGTCAGTAGCACAAAGTTCCTGGGGGTGCAGATCACTAACAGTCTGACCTGGTCGAATAACATCTCATCAACAGTTAAGAGAGCGCAGCAGCGGTTGCACTTTCTGCGCCGGATGAGAAGAGCTCACCTCCCCCATCCCATCCTCACTACTTTCTACAGGGGCACCACAGAGAGTATTCTGACCAGCTGTATCTCTGTCTGGTTTGGGGACTGTAGAGCCTCCGACTGGAAGTCTGTGCAGAGAGTGGTGAGGACAGCGGAAAAAATCATCGGGACCTCTCTCCCCTCAATCGGGGATATTGCGACCAAACGTTGCGTGTCTAAGGCCAGCAGTATTATAAAGGACCCCACACATCTCCATCACGGACTGTTCACTCTGCTGCCCTCGGGAAAAAGATACCGCAGCATGAGGAGCAGAACATCAAGGTTCTGCAACAGCTTCTTCCCACGAGCCATCAGACTCCTGAATGCCATGTAATGGGCTGCCACTAGTGTCTATTTATCCTTTTCACCCATGCCTATCCTTCGGTTAATTCATTGTGTTGCACAGGGAGCCAAATGCAACGTAATTTCGTTTGGAACTGCATGTATCAATGTATTTCTAAATGACAATAAAGTTTGTTTGACTTTGACTTTTGGGTTTGGTTCTGGACTCCCCCAACACCAAAAACTCCCCCAAACACCCACACACACACGCTCATATACACGCGCACACACAGATACACACACACACACACACACACACACACACACACACACACACACACACACACACACACACACACACACATTCATAAAGACGCACATACACAGACAGACAGACACACACACACACAAACTCGCACACACACACACGCTAACTCTCTCTTAAATCCATCCAGTGACTTGACCTCCACTGCCCTCTGTGGCAGGGAATTCCACAACTCTCTGGGTGAAAAAGTATTTTCTCACCTCAGTCTTAAATGACCTCCCCTTTATTCTAAGACTGTGACCCCTGGTTCTGGACTCGCCCAACATTGGGAACATTTTTCCTGCATCTACCCTGTCCAATCCACTTAGAATGTTATATTTTTCTAGAAGAACCCCTCTCATAATTTCTAAACTCCAGTGAATACAAGCCTAGTCTTTTCAATCTTTCCTCATATGACAGTCCCGCCATCCCAGGGATCAATCTTGTGAACCTACGCTGCACTGCCTCAATCACAAGGATGTCCTTCCTCAAATTAGGGAGACCAAAACTGTACGCAATACTCCAGATGTGGTCTCACCAGAGCCCTGTGCAACTGCAGAAGAAAAGTTTTGCAGAATTGTAAAAGCAAGCGCCCGCCTTCAACCCTCTTCCTCCAATATATGCACTTCTAGTCCCTGCCGAACACTTACTCCCACCTAGTCAGTGAATACAAACCCAGTCAACCCATTCTTAACCTGCATGCTTACTTTCAGTGACTGATGTACAAGCACACCCAGGTCTCGTTGCACCTCCCCTTCTCCTAATCCAACACCATTCAGATAATAATCTGCCTTCCTGTTCTTGCCACCAAATTGAACAACCTCACATTTATCCACATTAAACTGCATCTGCCAGGCATCTGCCCACTCACCCAACCTATCCAAGTCACCCTGCAGCCTCATAGCATCCTCCTCGCAGCTCACACTGCCACCCAGCTTTGTGTCATCCGCAAACTTAGAAATGTTACATTTAATTTCCTCGTCTAAATCGTTACTAGCTGGGGTCCCAGCACCGAGCCTTGCGGCACCCCACTAGCCACTGCCTGCCATTCTAAAAAAAACCTGTTAATTGCTACTCTTTGCTTCCTGTCTGCCAACCAGTTCTCTATCCATGTCAATACTCTACCCCCAATACCACGTGCTCTAATTTTACCCACTAATCCCTTGTGTGGGACCTTGTCAAAGGCTTTTTGAAAGTCCGGATACACCACATTCACTGGCTCTCCCTTATCCATTCTACTTGTTACATCCTCAAAAAATTCCAGAAGATTAGTCAAGCATGATTTCCCCTTCGTAAATCCATGCTGACTTTGACCAATCCCGTCACTGCTTAACAAATGCGCTGCTATAACATCTTTAATAATTGACTCCAGCATCTTCCCCACCACCGATGTAAGGCTAACTGGTCTATAATTCCCCGTTTTCTCTCTCCCTCCTTTCTTAATAAGTGGAGTTACATTGGCTACCCTCCAATCCATGGGAACTAATCCACAGCTGAGAGAAGATTGGAAAATGATCACCAATGCATCCACGATTTCTAGGGCCACCTCCTTGAGTACTCTGGGATGCAGACCATCATGCCCTGGGGATTTATCTGCCTTCAGTCCCAACAGTTTACCTAACAGCATTTCCTAACTACTGCGGATTCCCTTCAGATCCTCCCTCCCACTAGATCCTCGATCCCCTAGTATTTCTGGGAGATTGTTTGTGTATTCCTTAGTGAAGACAGAACCAAAGTATCAATTTATCTCTTCTGCCATTTCCTTGTTTCCCATTATAAATTCCCCCGTATCCGATTGTAAGGGACCTACATTTGTCTTCACTAAAGTTTTCCTTTTTACATATCTAAAGAAGCTTTTAGAGTCAGTTTTTATATTCCCCGCAAGCTATCTTTCATGCACTTTTTTCCTCCTCTTAATTAAACCATTTGTCCTCCTCTATTGAGTTCTAAATTTCTCCCAGTCAATAGACAATAGACAATAGACAATAGGTGCAGGAGTAGAGGCCATTCGGCCCTTCGAGCCAGCACCGCCATTCAATGTGATCACGGCTGATCATCCCCAATCAGTACCCCGTTCCTGCCTTCTCCCCATATCCCCTGACTCCACTATCTTTAAGAGCCCTATCCAACTCTCTCTTGAAAGCACCCAGAGAACCGGCCTCCACCGCCCTCTGAGGCAGAGGATTCCACAGACTCACCACTCTCTGTGAGAAAAAGTGTTTCCTCGTCTCCGTTCCTCTGAGGCAGAGAATTCCACCGACTCACCACTCTCTGTGAGAAAAAGTGTTTCCTCGTCTCCGTTCTAAATGGCTTACCCCTTATTCTTAAACTGTGTGTGCGGCCCCTGGTTCTGGACTCCCCAACATCGGGAACATGTTTCCTGCCTCTAGCGTGTCCAAGCACTTAACAATCTCCTCCGGTTTGCCGCATCTTCTGGCCAATTCATAAGCCTCTTCCGTGGATTTAACACTATCCTCGACTTCCCTCGACAGCCACGGTTGAGCCGCCATCCCCGTTTTATTTTTTTCACCAGACAGGGATGAACAATTTCTGGAGTTCATCCATGCGGTCTTTAAATCTCCGCCATTGCATCTCCACTGTCAACCCTTTAAGTGTAATTTTCCCGTCTATCCTAGCCATTTCCCGTCTCATACCTTCAAAGCCTCCTTTATTCAAGTTCAGGACCCTAGTCTCTGAATTAGGGTTGGTTAAGAAGGTTCAATCTTTGGGTGTTAATGGCGGAGTAGCAAGATGGATTCAACAGTGGCTGAATGGGAGATGCCAGAGAGTAATGGTGGATGGCTGTTTGTCGGGTTGGAAGCCGGTGACCAGTGGGGTGCCTCGGGGATCTGTGTTGGGTCCACTGTTGTTTGTCATGTACATCAATGATCTGGATGATGGGGTGGAAAATTGGATAAGTAAGTATGCAGATGATACTAAGATAGGTGGTGCTGTGGATAATGAAGTAGAGTTTCAAAGTCAACAGAGAGATTTGGGCCAATTGGAAGAGTGGGCTGAAAGATGGCAGATGGAGTTTAATGCTGATAAGTGTGAGGTGCTACATCTTGGCAGGACAAATCAAAATAGGACGTACATGGTAAATGGTAGGGAATTGAGGAATGCTGTGGAACAGAGGGATCTAGGAATAACTGTGCATAGTTCCCTGAAGGTGGAATCGCATGTAGATAGGGTGGTAAAGAAAGCTTTTGGTGTGCTGGCCTTTATAAATCAGAGCATTGAATATAGGAGTAGGGAAGTAATGTTAAAATTGTACAAGGCATTGGTGAGACCAATTCTGGAGTATGGTGTACAATTTTGGTCGCCTAATTATAGGATGTCAACAAAATAGAGAGAGTACAGGGGAGATTTACTAGAATGTTGCCTGGGTTCCAGCAACTAAGTTACAGAGAAAGGTTGAACAAGTTAGGTCTTTATTCTTTGGAGCGCAGAAGGTTAAGGAGAGACTTGATTGAGGTCTTTAAAATGATGAAAGGGATAGACAGAGTTGACGTGGATAAGCTTTTCCCATTGACGGTAGGGAAGATTCAAACAAGAGGGCATGACTTGAGAATTAAGGGACAGAAGTTTAGGGGTAACATGAGGGGGAACTTCTTTACTCAGAGAGTGGTGGCTGTGTGGAATGAGCTTCCAGCAGAAGTGGTGGAGGCAGGATCGATTTTAACATTTAAAAGTAAAGTGGATAGGTATATGGACGGGAAGGGAATGGAGGGGTATGGTCTGAGTGCAGGTAGATGGGACTAGGGGAAAATAAATGGTCGGCACGGACTGGAAGGGCCGAGAAGGCCTGTTTCCGTGCTGTAATTGTTATATGGTTATATAGTTATGGTCACTGTTGCCCAAGGGGCCTTGCACGACAGGATCGCTAACTAACCACTTCCTCATTACACAATACCCAGTCTAGGGTGGCCAGGCCTATAGTTCCCAGCATTTCCCCTGCAGACCTTCTTGAGAAGAGGCACAACATTTGCCACCCTCCAATCTTACGGCACCTCTCCGGGAGCAAAGAGGTCCTTCTGCAGTTGTACAGAGAGCCCTAGTGAGACCACACCTGGAGTATTGTGTGCAGTTTCATGACCGCTCTCTGGTTGTGGTGGGATGGTTCAGTTGCCTGATAACAGCTGGGAAGAAACTGTCCCTGAATCTGGAGCTGTGTGCGTTTGTTTTCACACTTCTGTACCTCTTGCCCGATGGGAGAGGGGAGAAGAGGGAGTGGCCGGGGTGGGACTGGTCCTTGATGATGCTGCCGGCCTTGCCGAGGCAGCGTGAGGTGTAGATGGAGTCGACGGAAGGGAGGTTGGTGTGTGTGACGGTCTGGGCTGCGTCCACAATTCGCTGGTCTTGGATGGAGCCATTCCCAAACCTATGTACCTGTGATGCTTCCCGATAAAATGCTTTCCACGGCTACGCTGGGCCTTGCTGTCTCCTTGCTGTATGGCTCTATGTTTCTCCGAGCCAGTCAGCCACAGTCTGCCTGACGGAGCACCCCCCGAGGCGGTCATAACCAGGGCACAGAAACATCATCACTTATGTTTACCAATCCCCACCTTTCAATGTTCTTTCAGTGCAATATATCAGAGGCGCGTGACAGGGCTGGAGATTGGAAATCGGAGATGGCCTTCCATCTGAATGAATGAATGAATGAATGAATGAATGAATGAATGAATAGCCTTTATTGTCATTCAGACCTTTCGGTCTGAACGAAATTTCGTGCCTGCAGTCATACATATATAAAAATAACAAAACCACCCAATAAACACAAATTTAACATTCACCACAGTGAGTTCACCAAACACCTCCTCACTGTGGTGGGAGGCAAAAGTCTTAGAGTCTCTGTCTTCTTCCCTCCTTGTTCTCCCTCTGCGCTGAGGAGATCCAGGCCTCCGATGCTGCCGTCCACCAGGCCCGCGGCCGAGCCTCCGAAACCGGGCCGCCGCCACAGCTGTCGCCGGAACACCGCCACAGGGCCCGCCGCTGGAACGCTGGAGCACCGCAGCCCCGAAAACCAGGTCGCCGCTGAAGCACCACATCCCCGGAAGCCAGGTCGCCGCTGGAGCACCGCATCCCCGGAATCCAGGTCGCCGCTGGAGCACCGCATCCCCGGAAGCCTGGTCGCCGCTGGAGCACCCCAGCTCCGAAACCAGGTAGCCGCTGAAGCTCCGAAAGCCTTGCCGCCGCCGCTGGAAGCTGGAGGCCGCCAGCTCCGCCATTAGGGCCTCAGCACGGACGGAGACGGTGACGGGGGACACGACAAAAAAAGTCGCATCCCCCCAAAGGGAGAGACTAAAACCCCGTTTCTCCCACCCTCCCACCCACCCCCCCCCCCCACACATACACAACCTAACAAACCAAAAATAATCACTAAAGACAGACACGAAGACAAAAATAAAATAAAAGACAGACGGACTGCAGGTGAGCCGCAGCTGCCTAGCAGCGCCGCCACTTCCAAATATGTCAAGTGAACAGCTCACTAACTTAAACCATTTCTCTAACAGAATGTACCAGCTTCTTTACTCATGCGTGTCATCGAGTCGCAGAGCGATACAGCGTGGAAACGGGCCCTTCAGGACCACTAGGGGGAGCCGGGGAGATGGCAGCCCTGCCGGCAGTCTGTTCGTTTTTCCATCCTTTTTGTTATTTTTTAGTTTGTTTTAATGTTATTCGGTTTGTTTAATGTGGGGGGAGGGGGGAGGGGATCGGGGGAAACTTTTTTTTTTCAAGTTCTTACCTTCCCGGAGATGTGATCAATTTTCGGGTCACATTCTCCGGGCTCTGGGGCCTACCATCGCTGGAGCTGGAGGCCTCCTCGGACTGTCGTGAGCCCCACCGCGGGGCGTGGACTTAACATCGGAGTGGATCCCTTGCTGGGGATCGCTTTCACCGCGGCCTGCGGACGTACCAGCAAGGGCTCGCAGTCTCGGGAGAGACTAGTCGGGAGCTCCAACGCCTCAGAAGGCTCGACCAGCCCCGACGCGAGGTTCGATCGCCCGGCGCGGGGGAGCTGACATCCCCCCGATGCGGGAGCTGATCGCCTCGACGCGGAGGGCCCGAACGCGGCCGGCTACAGGAGTCAAGATCGTCCCGTCAACGGGGGCTCGAGGCCCACGACCGAGGAAGAACTAAGGGAAGGACTTGAACTTTATTTCACCTTCCATCACAGTGAGGAATGTGGAGGAGTCACTGCGGTGGATGTTCACGTTAAAATGTGTTTTTGAGTGATCTGTTGCTTTTAATTGTATGACTGGCCTGGCCAGTGAAATTCCTCGTATGTTGCAAAACATACTTGGCGAATAAAGTGCGATTCTGATTCTGGTTCTGTGTCTGCCCAACTTGCCCACACCGGCCATCAATGTCCCAGCGACACCAGTCCCACCTGCCCGCGTTTGGCCCACATCCCCTCCAAACCCGTCCCATCCATGTATCTGTCTAACTTGTTATATCTTAAACGTCCGGATAGTCCCATGAGTAGCCTCAACTACCTCCTCTGGCAGCTCGTTCCGTACAGTGGCGCAGCGCCAGAGACCCGGGTTCCATCGCGACCACGGGCGCTGTCTGTACGGAGTTTGCACGCTCACCCCCTGTCCTGCGTGGGTTTTAGAAACATAGAAAATTAGGTGCAGGAGTAGGCCATTCGGCCCTTCGAGCCTGCACCGCCATTCAATGTGATCATGGCTGATCATCCAACTCAGTATCCCGTACCTGCCTTCTCTCCATACCCCCCGATCCCTTTAGCCACATCTAACTCCCTCTTAAATATAGCCAAGTAACGTGTGCAGTTTTGGTCCCCTAATTTGAGGAAGGACATTCTTGCCATTGAAGGAGTGCAGCGCAGGTTTACAAGGATACGTACAAACTCCAGACAGACAGCGCCCGTAGTCAGGATGGAACTCAGGTCTCTGGCTCTGTGAAGCAGCAACTCTACCGCTGCGCCACCGTGCCAGAACCTGTATTCCAAGAGACTTTATTAACTAAATTAATTCACCGCGGGCTTGGACAGAAGCCAGCATCTATTTTCTGCATCAACTTTCTTCACTGATTGAGGCCAGGCCTGCAAGTTATGCAAATACGAAGTGTTCAGAAAGGTTCAAAGAACATTAAGCTCTCCAAGGATCTCCATTAGTTAGCGTGGGTTAATGAAGCAAAGTCAGGATGGATACGGGGAACACAGACACTGCAGATAGACAATAGACAACAGACAATAGACAACAGGTGCAGGAGGAGGCCATTCGGCCCTTCCAGCCAGCACCGCCATTCAATGTGATCATGGCTGACCATCCCCAATCAGTACCCCGTTCCTGCCTTCTCCCCATATCCCCCTCACTCCGCTATCTTTAAGACCCCTATCTAGCTCTCTCTTGAAAGCATCCAGAGAACCGGCCTCCACCGCCCTCTGAGACAGAGGATTCCACAGACTCACCACTCTCTGTGAGAAAAAGTGTTTCCTCGTCTCCGTTCTAAATGGCTTACTCCTTATTCTTAAACTCTGGACTCCCCCAACATTGGGAACATGTTTCCTGCCTCTAGCGTGTCCAAGCCCTTAACAATCTTATATGTTTCAATGAGATCCCCTCTCATCCTTCTAAACTCCAGAGTGTACAAGCCCAGCTGCTCCATTCTCTCAGCATATGACAGTCCTGCCATCCCGGGAATTAACTTGGTGAACCTACGCTGCACTCCCTCAATAGCAAGAATGTCCTTCCTCAAATTAGGGGACCAAAACTGCACACAATACTCCCAGATTTGTCCTCTTTTGAGCCAAATAGAAATGGGACACTCATAGGGTCATGGAGTGATACAGTGTGGAAACAGGCCCTTCGGCCCAACTCGCCCACACCGACCAACAATGTCCCATCTACACTAGTCCCACGTGCCCGGGCTTGGTCCATATCCCTCTAAACCCGTCCTGTCCATGTACCTGTCTAGCTGTTTCATAAACGTTGGGATAGTCCCAGCCTCAACTACCTCCTCTGACAGCTCGTTCCACACACCCACCCCCCTCTGTGTGGATTGAGAGAAACTACCAGATAGTGAATGGCCTGGAATGAGTGGATGTGGAGAAGACAAAATGTGTAGGAACTAGGAACTGCAGGCGCCACTAAGTGCTGGAGTAACTCAGCGGGTCAGGCAGCGTCTGTGGAGAACACGGATAGGTGACGTTTCACAGAGTGCTGGAGTAACTCAGCGGGTCAGGCAGCATCTGTGGAGAACATGGATAGGTGACGTTTCACAGAGTGCTGGAGTAACTCAGCGGGTCAGGCAGCATCTGTGGAGAACATGGATAGGTGACGTTTCACAGAGTGCTGGAGTAACTCAGCGGGTCAGGCAGCATCTGTGGAGAACATGGATAGGTGACGTTTCACAGAGTGCTGGAGTAACTCAGCGGGTCAGGCAGCATCTGTGGAGAACATGGATAGGTGACGTTTCACAGAGTGCTGGAGTAACTCAGCGGGTCAGGCAGCATCTGTGGAGAACATGGATAGGTGACGTTTCACAGAGTGCTGGAGTAACTCAGCGGGTCAGGCAGCATCTGTGGAGAACATGGATAGGTGACAACTGTATATTGTCCCTAGTGTGGAGGGCAGTACTGGTGCAAGGGATGATTGTTGGTCAGCAGAGAGCCAGTGGCCAAAGCACCTGTTTCCGCACTGTTTCACTAACGTCGAAATGGACGACCTTTGGATAAAGGGATGAGGAGGAATTTCTTTAGCCAGAGGGCGGTGAATCTGTGGAATTCATTGCCACAGACGGCTGTGGAGGCCACAAGTCAGTGGGTATTTGTAAAGCAGAGGTTTCAATGGGTGTCCAGGGTTACGGGGAGGCAGGAAAATGGGGCTGAGATGGGAAAATAGATCAGCCATGACCAAATGGTGGAGTGGACTTGATGGGCCGAATGGACTTATACCGCTGCTATGTCCCACAGTCCTGTTTATATCAACGGGTCGATGGTCGAAAGGGTCATGAGCTTCAAATTCCTGGGCGTGCACATCTGTGAAGATCTTTCCTGGTCCGAGAACACAGATGCAATTATCAAGAAAGCACATCAGCGCCTCTACTTCCCTGAGAAGATTACGGAGAGTCGGCATGTCAAGGAGGACTCTCTCTAACTTCTACAGGTGCACAGTAGAGAGCTTGCTGACCGGTTGCATCGTGGCTTGGTTCGGCAACTTGAGTGCCCTGGAGAGGAAAAGACTACAAAAAGTAGTAAACACTGCCCAGTCCATCGTCGGCTCTGACCTTCCTTCCATCGAGGGGATTTATCACAGTCGCTGCCTCAAAAAGGCTGGCAGCATCATCAAGGACCCACACCATCCTGGCCACACACTCATCTTCCTGCTAGTGATGCATCGAAAGCTTCAGTTTTGGTACTTCTAGATCTCAGTGCTGCTTTTGATACGGTGGACCAGAACATACTGTTTGACAGGCCGGAGAAATTATGAATCAGAACGTACAAAACCCACATGCGGAGTTCCCCAGGGCTCCATTCTTGGACCCATCTTGTTCAATATTTATGTGTTAAAGAAGGAGCTGCAGATGCTGGAGAATCGAGGGTTACACAAAAAGCTGGAGAAACTCAGCGGGTGCAGCAGCATCTAAGGAGCGAAGGAGATAGGCGACGTTTCGGGTCGAGACCCTTGGTCAGGGATCAGGGAAACGAGAGATATAGACGGTGATGTGGAGAGATAAAGAACAATGAATGAAAGATATGCAAAAAAGTATCGATGATAAAGGAAACAGGCCGTTGTAAGCTGTTTGTAGTGTGAAAATGAGACTTGGGTGGGGGAGAGATAGAGAGAGAGGGAATGCCAGGGCCCGAGGGCTGAGGGAGAGGTGGGAAGGGGGAGGAGGCAGCCAGGGTTAACAGAATTGAGAACATTCAATGTTTAAGCCCAGGGGATGCAGACTCCCCAAGCGGAATATGAGGTGCTGTTCCTCCAACTTGCGATGTTGCTCACTCGGGCCGTGGAGGAGGCCCAGGACCGAGAGGTCGGATACGGAATGGGAGGGGGAGTTGAAGTGCTGAGCCACCGGGAGGTCGGGTTGGTTATTGCGGACCGAGCGGAGATGGTCGGCAAAACGATTGCCCAGCCTCCGCTTGGTCTCACCGATGTAGATCAGCTGGCATCTGGAACAACGGATGCAGTAGTTGAGGTTGGAGGAGGTGCAGGTGAACCTCTGTCGGACTTGGAACGACTGCTTGGGTCCCTGAAAGGAGTGGATGGGGGAGGTGAAGGGATAAGTGTAGCATCTCTTGCGGTTGCAAGGGAAAGTGCCCGGGGAAGGGGTGGAGCGGGAGGGAAGGGAAGAATTGACAAGGGAGTTGCGGAGGGAGCAGTCTTTGCGGAAGGCAGACAGGGGGGGAGATGGGAAGATGTGGCGAGTGGAGGGGTCACGCTGGAGGTGGCAAAACTGGCGGAGGACTATTTGTTGTATGCGCTGGCTGGTGGGGTGAAAGATGAGAACCAGGGGGACTCGGCCCTTGTTGTGAGTGGGGGAATGGGGAGAGAGGGCAGTGTTGCGGGGTATGGAGGAGACCCTGGTGCGAGCCTCATCTATAGTGCGGGAGGGGAAACCCCGTTCTCTGAAGAATGAGGACATTTGTGATGACCTGGTGTGGAACACCTCATCCTGGGAGCAGATGCGGCGTAGACGGAGGAATTGGGAATAGGGGATGGAGTCCTTACAGGAAGCAGGGTGGGAGGAAGAGTAGTCCAGGTAGCTGTGGGAGTCAGTTGGTTTGTAGTGGATGTCGGTCAGGAGTGTATCACCTGCAATAGAGATGGTGAGGTCAAGGAATGGTAGGGAAATGTCAGAAATGGTCCAAGTGTTTGGTCAATATTTGGTCAATGGTCAATATTTACATGCTCCCCCTAGCTCAGATCATTTTAACATATCCTACCACACCTATGCCGATGACACACAACTTTATATCGCAGTGTCAACACATGACCATAGTTCCCTACACTCACTGAGTCAGTGTGTCAAACAAATCAATGAGTGGATGAACCAGAACTTCCTCCAGCTCAATGCAAATAGGACAGAAATTATTGTCAAGGGATTTCTGTCCAAAGAAGACACTGAAAAACTTGTTCATGCATATATCTTCAGTAGGTTAGATTATTGTAATAGTATCGTTACAGGTCTCAGTAAAAAATCAATTAAACAACTGCAGCTTATCCAGAATGCCGCTGCCAGAGTCTTAACCAACACCAAGAGAATGGACCACATTACACCTGTCCTTAAATCTTTGCACTGGCTCCCTGTGTGTAAAAGGATAGATTTTAAAATTCTGTTACTGGCATACAAGGCTCTGAATGGTCTGGGTTCAAAATACATCTCTGACCTACTTGTTGTATATGAGGCACCTAGACTCCTCGGGTCTTCAGGGACAGGTTTACTCTGTGTTCCCAGGGTCAGAACTAAAAAGGCTGAAGCAGCGTTCAGTTTCTATGCTCCACGCCTGTGGAACAGGCTCCCTGAACACCTGAGGTGCGCACAGACTGTAAGCTCGTTTAAATCAGGCCTAAAAACACTTGTTTACTGTAGCTTTTCATGCAGGTAATCCTAACCTTCTAATCTTAACCCTTTTAGGGTCTAGGATCTAGGGGGCGCCGTCCAGTTGGGGGGGGGGGGGGAAGGGGGAAACTGCTTTTCCTGGTCCCTACCTGGTCGGAGAGGCAGCTTTTCTCTGGGCTGCACCGTCGACCCGTCCTCGCGGCCTACCAGCGGGCCTGGAGCGGCGTTTCCTGAGGGGGCCGCCCAGAGGCACGGCTTCGGCAGCGGCTCAGCGCTGGAGCACCATCGTGGAGCGGAGCGGGCGATACCTTGCCTGGGTCGCCGCTCTGGAGCCGCAGAATGCTGAGACCGCAGGTGAACATCGCGGAGCTGCGGGTCTGTGGGGCGGCCGGCTGCGGGCGGCAGCGCTGAACTTTGGCATCGGGAGCCTGGGATCTCTCGGCGAGATCGCCAGTTGTGGAGCTCCATCCAGCGCGGCCTTGTCGGCTTCGGAAGGCACGGACTCCGGTAGGGAAGCGGCCGTTCCAGGTTTCCCAAGCCGCTGTGAGGACTCTCCCGACGCCGGAACACCAACACCCGGCGAGAAGGCCTAAAACATCGGGCCGCTGTATCAGTTTATTTATTCATGTGTGTATGTATTTATATAACGGTATATGGACACACTGATCTGTTCTGTAGTCAATGCCTACTATGTTCCATTGTGCTGAAGCAAAGCAAGAATTTCATTGTCCTATCAGTAGGTATGTTACAATACCTACCTTTAGCAGCGCTGCAGTTCTGCCGCTCCCCGTGTGCGCGACTCTGGCGCCTTTCAGAGGGGGGCGGGTTTAAAATGCCGATTTTTTCTAGACAGTCAAAGTCGATCCACGTCGGGCGATTTTGTCGCTAAAGAGAAATCGCTCCGACATTTCATTCATAAAGGTATTTTTAAACTACGCTAGATTATTTATTAACTAGAGTAATTTAAAAATCATCTTCTAAAGCTCTGAATGATGACAGCGGAACGGACCGAAGGTAGGCGATAAAAGAAGCTACACAGTTTATTTTTACATAAAAACTTGGTTTTTAGGAAGGCTTTAATCACATTTTCATGTTGCGAAAAGGGGACAAAAAAAATGTATGAACCGTCTGTATTTTTCATACTGACTTCACCGCAAACCGCAACGTTCTAATCCACCGCATTCCACTAAAACCCACTCACTAGTTGATTTAAATGGCCATTAATTTACAGGCATTAAACACTAAATTCCTTCCATTTGGCCTAGAAATTAATGAAAATGAGATTTTAAGATCATGTTATATTGTGGATTATTGTGTGAATGTTATTTGGACACTTAGGCAATTTAAAAAAAAGTTTATCTTGTCTTAAGAAATGGATAGATGTTTAGATCTACTCATTGAATTTTGTAATTAGCTACAATTAGATAACTAACTAATTATATGCTTTAATTTCAGGTCATCCAAGTAAGATTGTTTCATATTTGTTTCAGAATGCTTCAATCTATAATAACTGAAAATGTCATTGAGTTCTCTTAATTTTTAAGAAAGTTATGGGCTTTTAACTGTTCTAGATCACAGCTTTTGAGTTAAGTCAATTGAAAGGCAATGGGGAACAAGATGCTAATTTCCGAGTATGAAAATGGCCATAACTTTCTTAATACTGAAGATATGAAAGTGAATTAGGTGTCAAATTAAACTTCTTTTTATGCTTTATCTGACGGGATACATTGCAGACTTGATTTTTAAAATCTCAAAATTTTGTAACATTGCTACTATCAGGGACACATAAACTGTCTTGAACTTGGACTTGACTTTGATGTCTTGTGGTCTTCTGATCTCATTTCTTTCACCACGATAGTGGCAGATATCCAGAACTTGCCACCAGAGGAGGTGGTGGGATCAGATACAACAGCTATGTTTAAGAGACATTTCGCTAGGTAGGTACATGGATAGGACAGGTTTGGATAGGACAGTGAGGAAAGCGAATGGTATGTTAGCTTTCAGAGCAAAAGGATTTGAGTATAGGAGCAGGGAGGTTCTACTTCAGTTGCATAGGGTTTTGGTGAGGCCACACCTGGAGTATTGCGTACAGTTCTGGTCTCCAAATCTGAGGAAGGACATTATTGCCATAGAGGGAGTGCAGAGAAGGTTCACCAGACTGATTCCTGGGATGTCAGGACTGTCTTATGAAGAAAGAGTGGATAGACTCGGTTTATACTCTCTAGAATTTAGGAGATTGAGAGGGGATCTTATAGAAACTTACAAAATTCTTAAGGGGTTGGACAGGCTAGATGCAGGAAGATTGTTCCCGATGTTGGGGAGGTCCAGGACAAGGGGTCACAGCTTAAGGATAAGGGGGAAATCCTTTAGGACCGAGATGAGAAGGACTTTTTTCACACAGAGTGGTGGGTCTCTGGAACTCTCTGCCACAGAGGGTAGTTGAGGCCAGTTCATTGGCTATATTTAAGAGGGAGTTAGATGTGGCACTTGTGGCTAAGGGGATCAGAGGGTATGGAGAGAAGGCAGGTACGGGATACTGAGTTGGATGATCAACCATGATCACTTTGAATGGCGGTGCAGGCTCGAAGGGCCGAATGGCCTACTCCTGCACCTAATTTCTATGTTTCTATGTTTGGCGGGATATGGACCAAACGCAGGCAGGTGGGACTAGTGCAGTTGGCCAGTGTGGGCAGGTTGGGCCGATGGGCCTATTTCCACACTGTATCACTCCGTGACTCTAATACTATACATAAACACAATAACACAGGCCAAACTCAAGCATATTCAACAAGGTTCCGCATGGTAGGCTCCTCTGGAAGGTTAGATCGCATGGAATCCAAGGAGAGATAGCTGAATGGATAGCAAATGGGCTCCAGTTTAGTGTGGAGATACAGCGCGGAAACAGGCCCTTCGGCCCACCGGGTCCGCGCCGACCAGCGATCCCCGCACACTAACACCATCCTACGCCCACTAGGGACAGTTTTTACATTTACCGAGCCAATTATCCCTCAAACCTGCACGTCCTAGGAGTGTCGGAGGAAACCGAAGTTCTCGGAGAAAACCCACGCGGGTCACGGGGAGAGAACGTGCAAACTCCGCACAGACAGCGCCCGTAGTCGGGATGGAACCTGGGACTCCGGCGCTGCGTTGGCTGTAAGGCAGCAACTCTACCGCTGCGCCACCGCGACTCCATTGAACGAAGCGGAGGGTGATGGCGGAAGGTTGCTCCTCGGACTGGAGGCCTGTGACTAGTGGTGTGCCTCAGGGCTCGGTGCTGGGCCCGTTACTGTTTGTGGTTTATGATCAACGATTTGCATGAGAAGGTACATGGCATGGTCAGCAAGTCTGCAGATGAGAGTGAAGTGGGTGGGATTATAGATAGTGAAGCTGAGTGTCAAAAACTGCGGCAATTTGCGGAACGACATTCTTGCTATTGAAGGAGTGCAGCGTAGGTTTACAAGGTTAATTCCCGGGATGGCGGGACAGTCATATGGAGCAGCTGGGCTTGTACACTCTGGAGTTTAGAAGGATGAGAGGGGATCTCATTGAAACATATAAGATTGTTAAGGGATTGGACACACTAGAGGTAGGAAACATGTTTGTTATGCCTAAGAGGTCTATCTAACTCTCTCTTGAAAGCATCCAGAGAACCGGCCTCCACCGCCCTCTGAGGCAGAGAATTCCACAGACTCACCACTCTTTGTGTGAAAAAGTGTTTCCTTATCTCCATTCTAAATGGCTTACAACTTAAACGATGGCCCCTGGTTCTGGATTCCCCCAACATCTGCCTCTAGTGTGTCCAAACCCTTAATAATCTTACATGTTTCAATAAGATCCCCTCTCATCCTTCCAAATTCCAGAGTGTACAAGCCCAGCCGCTCCATTCTCTCAGCATATGACAGTCCCGCCATCCCGGGAATTAAGAAAGAGCTGCAGATGCTGTTTCTTAGAAACATAGAAAATAGGTGCAGGAGTAGGCCATTCGGCCCTTCGAGCCTGCACCGCCATTCAATATGATCATGGCTGATCATCCAAATCAGTATCCCGTACCTGCCTTCTCTCCATACCCCCTGATCCCTTTAGCCACAAGGGCCACATCTAACTCCCTCTTAAATATAGCCAATGAACTGGCCTCAACTACCCTCTGTGGCAGAGAATTCCAGAGACTCACCACTCTCTGTGTGAAAAATGTTTTTCTCATCTTGGTCCTAAAAGATTTCCCCCTTATCCTTAAACTGTGACCCCTTGTCCTGGACCTCCCCAACATCGGGAACAATCTTCCTGCATCTAGCCTGTCCAACCCCTTAAGAATTTTGTAAGTTTCTATAAGATCCCCCCTCAATCCTCTAAAGTTTCTCGTTTAAGAAAGAACTGCAGATGCTGGAAAAATCGAGGGTAGGGGAAAAATGCTGGAGAAACTCAGCGGGTGAGGCAGCATCTATGGGGAGAAGTGAAACGTTGCCTATTTCCTTCGCTCCATAGATGCTGCCTCACCCACTGGATAGACTCGGCTTGTACTGGCTGCAATTTAGGAGATTGAGGGGGGATCTTATAGAAACTTACAAAATTCTTAAGGGGTTGGACAGGCTAGATGCAGGAAGATTGTTCCCGATGTTGGGGGAGGTCCAGGACAAGGGGTCACAGCTTAAGGATAAGGGGGAAATCCTTTAGGACCGAGATGAGGAAAACATTCTTTACACAGAGAGTGGTGAGTCTCTGGAATTTCATTTCGGAGTCACGTGAGTGACTTCGTGAAGAGCCCGCCGGCGCGCATGCTCGACATATCGTCGTATCGCGTTGCTGCGACGGCTGACGGAGGAGCGTGCTCCTCGCCAGCCCTTCATAAGGGAACCACGCAGGTAAGTATGCTACCTTAAGTTGGTGGTTCTTGTTGTGTTTGCTTCACAGCAAGAACATGGATGGGAGAGGCCGGAGTTCGAGGAGAAGTCGCCGGCCAGCAGTTCCGGAGCGAGAGTTGTCGGGTGTACCTGCAACGCAGACCGGAACGAGGGCGGAGATGTCGGTGAGCTCTGTATTTTCAGGTCCGGACCCGCCCGCACACCACAGCTCGGAGGAGTCCGACGAGGAGGAGTGTGGTGTGCCGCCAGAGCAGGACGACCCTGCCATGGCAGCCAGGTCGTCAGCAGGCTTGCTGACGGCTTCGAGCAGAAGGGTCCGTGCGGCTGCACGGCCCGTTTCACGCAGCCCTCTGAGAAGGGGAAGGGCAGGAGCCCAGCAGCCTAACCCTGTCGGGGCTAAGGCTCTGCCTGCCGCCAAGGAGCGGTCAGGTTCCAGGACGGGACCCGGGGCAGCTGTGAGGTCCAGCCGTCGCCCCCCAACTTTCGACGCCGGGACGAGTCAGTTGGGGGTCCCGTCACGGTCGCCAAGCCCCCCATGGATGGGTGGGCGAGACCATGCGTCGGCAAGGTCCACGATGTGGGCAGCTGGCAAGCCTGCACGGGCCCAAGGTATCCAGGCTTCGGCTGGTGCCGACACCATGCCGCACCTGTCCATAGAGGCAACGGCTTCCGCTCCCGCTAAACGGAGGCGGTTGAACACGCCCGTGCAGGAATCGCGCAGTTTCGCCTCGGCGGCTGTCGACGACAACTACCGGCACCGGCAGGGCCTCGACGAGGTGCGGGCCGATGACAGGAGCCCCGGCCAATTTTCAGAGCCGGAGGACTCCGACCACCTGAGTGTTCAGGGTGAAGGGCGTATTGACCGGATGGAGCGGCTGCTGGAGCTTCTCCTACAAGGTCAACAACAACAGGCATCCAGCAGCGACAGGCACAGGGCTTCATCACCAGACACCAGCCTGGAGCAGCAGGACGAGGAGGCCGTGGTTGACCCCATCCCACCCCCGCCTGAATTACCGGCGGAGGACCTCCTCGATGTGGCTACCAAATTTGCAGCCCCTCATTCGTTGGGGCTTCCCATCAATACGAAGTTGGCAGCCACAGTGGACTTCCTAAATAATCACCAGCTTCAGGAGGAAGTCCTACTACAAGCCATGAGCCGTCACAAGGCTCCATCAAACTGCAATTCCCTGAACGTGCCTGTGGTCAATACGCCAATATGGGGCAACATCAGTGCGGCTATCCGTCAGCAGGAGCTGAAAATTCAGCGGATCCTGAAACTCCTCATGGCCGGGATTACTGCCTTTGTGCGGTCGGTCGACGGAGAGGAGCTTAATTTGGACCAGGAGGATGCTCTGGCGCTTCTGTGCGCTACTCAAAACGAAATAAACGGCTTTCGCAAAAACAGCATCCGCCCAGCGCTCAACCCTAAGTTTGCAGGGTTGTGCAAACCACCGCCGCCGCCCCGTCAGCCCTTTGGCGAAGACCTCTCCAAAAGGGTCAGAGAGCTGGATGAACAAGCCAAGACCGTGGGGCTCATGCGCTCTCACAGTGCCCCCACGCCATCAAGCTCGAAAGCCCCACTTGGCCGTTCACGAGGGTCTGTCAGCACTTCCACCAGGAATTACCCTCCAGCTCCAAACCGATATCAGCCACCCCAACCCCAGGGGTCTTTTTTAGGACAGGCTCGGCAGAAGCCGAGGTGGAAAATGAGGACGCCACGACCTCAAACCAACCCAGCACCTCCACGACCACCCACTCGTGTCAGGGACCGCCGGTAACCACAGAGGTGAGGCGATCTGGTTCTCTCTTTTCTCTTTGTTTAACTCCACATGTTGGTGGGCGTTTGCGGTTGTTTGCGGGTGCATGGGGTGACATTACCAGCGATGAGTATGTGTTACGGAATATTCAGGGCCATAGTATTGAGTTTATTAATGGGGACATCCCTCCACCTCAGCATAGACCGGGTCGTACTTTCAAACTAACGGCTGCGGAACAGTCAGTAGGCTATAAGGAAATTTTAAGGTTGGAACAGAAAGGGGTCATAGAGAGAACGGTTCATGAGCCCGTTGAATTTGTTTCCAATATTTTCACTAGACCTAAGAAGGATGGAGGCTGTAGAGTCATTATTGATCTAACCACTCTGAATAACTTTGTAACATATAATCATTTTAAAATGGACACGTTTGAAACGGCCAAATCATTGATTTCACAAGGGTGCTTTATGGCATGCATTGATTTACAGGATGCGTACTATACCGTACCTATGAAAAAATATTACAGAAGGTTCTTAAAATTTATCTGGATGGACCAGCTGTGGCAATATAGGGCGTTGCCTAATGGGCTCACCACAGCCCCTCGCTTATTTACTAAATTGGTGAAGCCAATTATGGCTTATTTAAGACAAAGACATCATATTGTTATGGCCTATTTAGATGATATTTTAATTGTCGGCCACACCTTGGAATTAGCACAACAAGGGGTGGCAGCTGCGGTCAATTTGTTCCAACAGCTTGGGTTCATTGTTCATCCAGAAAAATCTAAGTTCTGCCCCACCCAGGTAATTAATTATCTGGGGTTCCAGGTGAATTCCATTAGCATGAGAGTCACCATACCAATTAACAAAATTGAGGAGGTAACACAGGTGTGTACAGACTTGATTAATACTCGTATACCATCGATTCGTCACACAGCTACTGTCATTGGCAAGATTGTGGCTTTGTTTCCGGCAGCCCGGTATGGACCTCTGCATTATCAAAACTTGCAGAGAGCCAAGATTGCTGCGTTGCGACGGCATGCTGGTCATTATGATCGATCAATGCGGCTGCCGCCTGCAGCATTGGATGAATTACGATGGTGGGTTTGCCACATTAGTAACTCGTTCAAAACTATTATTGAGGCGAAACCGATGATATACTTACAAACTGATGCGAGCTCTGATGGCTGGGGAGCTACGAATCAATTCTCTAGTTGTGGGAGCCGATGGGATACCCTTGAGAATACGATGTTGGTATCACAAGGGATCAACTATTTGGAGCTGCTTGCAGCGTTTCACGGACTTCGTGCATATTGTTCCAAGATCATTGGAGCACATGTCCGGCTCCAAATAGACAATACCACAGCGGTGGCATATTTAAACCACATGGGCGGTACCAGGTCAGTTTCATGTGATAAATTGGCTAATTCAATTTGGCTCTGGTGTGTCAAGAGAGACATTTGGATTTCAGCTACCTATTTGCCAGGTGAGCTTAATATTGTGGCGGACGCCAGGTCACGCAAGTTCAATGACAATATTGAATGGATGTTACATCCTGAAATTTTTGCAAAAATCACAGCCAAATTTGGGAAACCGGACATTGACCTTTTTGCGTCCCGGTTGAACCATCAGGTACCAACCTACGTCGCGTGGGAACCAGATCCTGGGGCTATAGCGTTAGATGCATTCTCGCTAGACTGGGGGAATTGCTTTTTCTATGCATTCCCCCCGTTTTGCCTCATCAGTCGGGTATTACGTAAAATTCAGATGGACGGTGCCAAGGGCATCCTTATCATACCCGACTGGCCTACACAGCCATGGTATCCGATGGTCTTTGACACGCTCAGTGAACCTTGGGTCCGTTTGCAGGGTAGCCCAGAATTAGTTACTCACCCTGTTTCAGGGGAGCCACATCCCTGCCATGGCTATTTAAATTTGTTGGCTTGCAGATTCTGAATCGGCCTTTAGAACAATACGGCCTTTCTACCCGGACCATGGATACCATTGCGGCGTCGTGCCGAGAGTCTACAAGGCGAAGATACCGCTCTCACATCAGGAAGTGGGAAGCCTTCTGCAGCCGCTCTCGCATCACATACGATGCCGTGACTATAACCGACGTCCTGGAATTCCTCGCGGGGTTGCACCATGATGAACACTTAAGCTACAGTGCCATCAACAGCGCCAGGAGCGCTCTATCATTCTACCTCAATATTGAGGTGGGATCCAACAGGCTAGTGTCCAGGCTCATGCGGGGTATTTTCAATACGAATCCGCCTACACCACGCTACGATATCACCTGGGATGTCAGGGTAGTTTTAGCTCTGCTCAGGACGTGGTCCCCCATGGAAGGGCTCCAGCTGGACAAACTCACCATGAAGCTGGTGATGTTGCTAGCGCTGACTTCAGCACAGAGGGTACAGACACTCCACAAACTACGTGTCGACAGAATGATGTCTACCCCCACAGAAGTAGTTTTCTTTGTTGACGAGCTACTGAAGCAACACAGACCTGGGTGCACAGGGCTGCAGCTGAAGTTCCCGGCATACCCCGCCGATGCTAGGCTATGCTTAGCCTCCCATATCCGTTACTACGTCAAGGTGACGGCAAGCATCAGAGGAATGGAGAGATACCTGCTTGTCACTCATAAGAGACCTCACCATCGAGTGACAACACAGACGATATCCAGGTGGCTTCGAGTCGTCTTGGGTAAGTCAGGTATCGACACTAATGTGTTCAAATCTCATTCCACCAGGGCTGCATCGACGTCGGCGGCGAGGGTCATGGAGGTGCCCATGGACCATATTCTTGCCACAGCAGGATGGGCTAATGAGACGGTGTTCCAGCGGTTCTACAACCGGCCCGTTGCTGCGCCTCTACAGTTCGCAGAAGCCGTGCTAGATGCGGGGCAAGAACGTGGAGATGTCCCCGAATGAGGGGTTTTGATTTGTTTGTTAATAAATATGCTTTGTTTTGCAGTATGGACTAGTCAGCAAGTTATTCCTCCCATCCATCCCTGGTAGTGGTGTGACAGCATGGACGTGGTCCAGGGCGTGTCATCACAGAAGCTTTGAAGTCTTCACGAAGTCACTCACGTGACTCCGAAATGAAATAGTAAGATTGAACGAGAACTTACCAGTTCGAAGGTTGATCATTATTTCATGAGGAGTCGAAGTGAGGGATTTCGTGCCCTCCTCGCCCAACCCTCAATCACCTTCAGCTGGTAATCTTAGTCGTTTCATTCTTACTATGTGAAGTCATTTCTTGATTGGTTTCTGTGATTCCACGCCGCTACTTTGAAGTATGTCGAGCATGCGCGCCGGCGGGCTCTTCACGAAATCCCTCACTTCGACTCCTCATGAAATAATGATCAACCTTCGAACTGGTAAGTTCTCGTTCAATCTTACTATTCTCTGCCACAGAAGGTAGTTGAGGCCAGTTCATTGGCTATATTATAAGAGGGAGTTAGATGTGGCCCTTGTGGCTAAGGGGATCAGAGGGTATGGAGAGAAGGCAGGTACGGGATACTGAGTTGGATGATCAGCCATGATCACATTGAATGGCGGTGCAGGCTCGAAGGGCCGAATGGCCTACTCCTGCACCTATTGTCTATGTTTCTCCAACATTTTTCCTCTACCTATGATTTCATCTTGAAATTGGCCAGTAAATTACCGAGGGATATAGCTGTTATAAAATCTCTGGCAGAGGATTTTGTGAAACACAGCAGCTGAGGGTCTGACAGCTGGTGTACACAGACAACGCAGTCTCTCAGTGAGTCATGCCATCGCACAAAAGGTATTCTTCGTAATGTCACAAAGGCAGCCTACATCTTTCACACCACAAGGTCCACATCAAAGTGTTGGAGCAATCATCTCTCCTCCAAATCAACACTTCACGGGGCCCAGAGTAACAATCCGGCTTCACCATTAAATCCCTTCAGAGCTTCGAGAGATATAGCATGGAAACAGGCCCTTCAGGCCTCCGAGCACTATCCTACACACACACACACACACACACTGGGGACAATTTACAATGCTTTACCAACTGTACTTGATACCAGGGAGTCCAGAACCAGGGGCCACACACACACAGTTTAAGAATAAGGGCTAAGCCATTTAGAACGGAGACGAGGAAACACTTTTTCTCACAGAGAATGGAGCGGCTGGGCTTGTACACTCTGGAGTTTAGAAGGATGAGAGGGGATCTCATTGAAACATATAAGATTGTTAAGGGCTTGGACACGCTAGAGGCAGGAAACATGTTCCCGATGTTGGGGGAGTCCCGAACCAGGGGCCACACACACAGTTTAAGAATAAGGGGTAAGCCATTTAGAACGGAGATGAGGAAACACGTTTTCTCACAGGGAGTTGTGAGTCTGTGGAATTCTCTGCCTCAGAGGGCGGTGGAGGCCGGTTCTCTGGATGCTTTCAAGAGGGAGCTGGATAGGGCTCTTGAAGATAGCGGAGTCAGGGGATATGGGGAGAAGGCAGGAACGGGGAACTGATTGGGGATGATCAGCCATGATCACATTGAATGGCGGTGCTGGCTCGAAGGGCCGAATGGCCTACTCCTGCACCTATTGTCCACTCGAATACAGTGAGTGAAGGAGTGAGCGCGGGGAATAGCTGCCTTTGTGAGTTTTCAAGAGAGGGTCATTTAAGAACCAATAACTATAGACAATGGACAATAGACAATAGGTGCAGGAGTAGGCCATTCGGCCCTTTGGGCCAGCACTCCTCTGGGGTGACGGAGGAACTGAAGGAAATTCACATTACTCAGCAAATGGTGCTGGGTAGACTGATGGGACTGAAGGCCGATAAATCCCCAGGGCCTGATAGTCTGCATCCCAGGGTACTTAAGGAAGTGGCTCTAGAAATAGTGGATGCATTGGTGATCATTTTCCAATGTTCCATAGATTTCATAGCGGAGTTAAGGGATATGGGGAGAAAGCAGGAACGGGATACTGATTGTGGATGATCTGGAACTCTCTGCCACAGAGGGTAGTTGAGGCCAGTTCATTGGCTATATTTAAGAGGGAGTTAGATGTGGCCCTTGTGGCTAAGGGGACCAGGGGGTATGGAGAGAAGGCAGGTACGGGATACTGAGTTGGATGATCAGCCGTGATCATATTGAATGGCAGTGCTGGCTCGAGGGGCCAAATGGCCTACTCATAGAAACATAGCAATTAGGTGCAGGAGTGGGCCATTCGGCCCTTGGAACCTGCACCGCCATTCAATGTGATCATGGCTGATCATCCAACTCAGTATCCCGTACCTGCCTTCTCTCCATACCCTCTGATCCCCTTAGCCACAAGGGCCACATCTAACTCCCTCTTAAATATAGCCAATGAACTGGCCTCAACTACCCTCTGTGGCAGAGAGTTCCAGAGACCCACCACTCTCTGTGTGAGAAAAGTCCTTCTCATCTCGGTCCTAAAGGATTTCCCCCTTATCCTTAAGCTGTGACCCCTTGTCCTTGTCCTGGTCCTGTTGTCTATGTTTCTATGTTTCTCGCACCTCATATTTCGCTTGGGTAGCTTACACCCCAGCGGTATGAACATTGACTTCTCCAATTTCAAGATAGCCCTTGCTTTCCCTCTCTCTGTCCATCCCCTCCCCCTTCCCCAGTTCTCCCACCATCCTTACTGTCTCCGACCACATTCTATCTCTGTCCCCCCCCCACCCACTCCCCTGACATCGGTCTGCAGAAGGGTCTCGACCCGAAACGTCGCCCATTCCTTCTCTCCACAGACGCTGCCTGTCTGTCCCGCTGAGTTACTCCAGCACTTTGTGTCTACCTTCGATTCAAACCAGCACCTGCAGTTCCCTCCCCCACAAACCCGAGGACTCTGCAGAGTCTCGGATAAATAGAGAAGCGAATCCTGGCCCGCCGTTAAACATCCGGAAACGGCTCGGACAGCTTGGAGAGCGGGCCATTGACTTGGCAACAATATTCCTTGGCTTCGGAAAGATATCTCACTGTTTCCTGTAGATGACAAAAATGCCCAAAATAAACCCATGTTTAAAACAGAACCAGAGATCGCTGCGATCAGCTCGTCAGGCAGCAGTCGTGCAGAGATAAATGGAGTTGACCTTTCAGGTTCGACGAGTTCCACCAAAGCATAAGGGCGGCACGGTGGCGCAGTGGGGCAATAGACAATAGGTGCAGGAGTAGAAGCCATTCGGCCCTTTGAGCCAGCACCGCCATTCACTGTGATCGTGGCTGATCATCCCCAATCAGTACCCCGTTCCTGCCTTCTCCCCATATCCCCCAGACTCTACATATTCTGTTGTGCTGCAGCTAGTATGAATATCATCCTTTTATCTGGGATGTCAGGACTGTCTTATGAACAAAGACTGGATAGACTCGGTTTATACTCTCTAGAATTTAGGAGATTGAGGGGGGATCTTACAGAAACTTACAAAATTCTTAAGGGGTTGGACAGGCTAGATGCAGGAAGATTGTTCCCGATGTTGGGGAGGTCCAGGACAAGGGGTCACAGTTTAAGGATAAGGGAGAAATCCTTTAGGACCGAGATGAGAAGGAATTTTTTCACACAGAGAGTGGTGGGTCTCTGGAACTCTCTGCCACAGAGGGTAGTTGAGGCCAGTTCATTGGCTATATTTAAGAGGGAGTTAGATGTGGCCCTTGTGGCTAAGGGGATCAGAGGGTATGGAGAGAAGGCAGGTACGGGATACTGAGTTGGATGATCGGCCATGATCACATTGAATGGCGGTGCAGGCTCGAAGGGCCGAATGGCCTACTCCTGCACCTATTGTCTATGTTTCTATGTTTCTAAAACAAACCAAAGAACATTAACACAAACTCTTAACCGACGCTAAATCCAACAAAAGATGAAAAAACAAACGGACTGCCGGCAGGGTTGGCCATCTCGCCGGTGCCCCCCTGGTGGTCTAATCGCTGGTGGGCGCGGACGCTACAGCTAGAGGGACCTGCGTTCGTGCTTGAAGCCCAGATATGGAGGGGGCCCACAGACAATCGGTGGGATGCGTCCTGAGGCAAAGCTCTCTGACTTCCTTCTCCAGAGGCAGAAACATAGATACATAGGCAACAGGTGCAGGAGGAGGCCATTCGGCCCTTCCAGCCAGCACCGCCATTCAATGTGATCACGGCTGATCATCCCCAATCAGTACCCCGTTCCTGCCTTCTCCCCATATCCCCTGATTCTATATATTCTGTTGTGCTGCAGCAAGTACGAATATCATCGTTCCATCTGGGACACATGACAATAAAACACATTATCGTAACTGTCACTATGTCATGTTGTTACTTGTGGGCGGAGCACCAAGGCAAATTCCTTGTATGTGAATACTTGGGCAATAAACTTACTGACTTAATTCACTCTTGGTTCCGCTAGCCCTAAGCTGCCTGATGCTGCCTGACCCGCTGAGTTACTCCAGCACTCTGTGAAACGTCACCTATCCATGTTCTCCACAGATGCTGCCTGACCCGCTGAGTTACTCCAGCACTCTGTGAAACGTCACCTATCCATGTTCTCCACAGATGCTGCCTGACCCGCTGAGTTACTCCAGCACTCTGTGAAACGTCACCTATCCATGTTCTCCACAGAGGCTGCCTGACCCGCTGAGTTACTCCAGCACTCTGCGAAATGTCACCTATCCATGTTCTCCACAGAGGCTGCCTGACCCGCTGAGTTACTCCAGCACTCTGTGAAACGTCACCTATCCGTGTTCTCCACAGATGCTGCCTGACCCGCTGAGTTACTCCAGCACTCTGTGAAACGTCACCTATCCGTGTTCACCACAGATGCTGCCTGACCCGCTGAGTTACTCCAGCACTCTGTGAAACGTCACCTATCCGTGTTCCCCACAGATGCTGCCTGACCCGCTGAGTTACTCCAGCACTCTGTGAAACGTCACCTATCCATGTTCTCCACAGATGCTGCCTGACCCGCTGAGTTACTCCAGCACTCTGGGAAACGTCACCTATCCATGTTCTCCACAGAGGCTGCCTGACCCGCTGAGTTACTCCAGCACCCTGTGAAACGTCACCTATCCATGTTCTCCACAGATGCTGCCTGACCCGCTGAGTTACTCCAGCACTCTGTGAAACGTCACCTATCCATGTTCTCCACAGATGCTGCCTGACCCGCTGAGTTACTCCAGCACTCTGTGAAATAGAATGGAGCAGCTGGGCTTGTACATTCTGGAGTTTAGAAGGATGAGAGGGGATCTCATTGAAACATATAATATTGTTAAGGGTTTGGACACGCTAGAGGCAGGAAACATGTTCCCGATGTTGGGGGAGTCCAGAACCAGGGGCCACACAGTTTAAGAATAAGGGGTAAGCCACTTAGAACGGAGACGAGGAAACACTTTTTCTCACAGAGAGTGGTGAGTCTGTGGAATTCTCTGCCTCAGAGGGCGGTGGAGGCAGGTTCTCTGGATGCTTTCAAGAGAGAGCTAGATAGGGCTCTTAAAGATAGCGGAGTCAGGGGATATGGGGAGAAGGCAGGAACGGGGTACTGGTTGGGGATGATCAGCCATGATCACATTGAATGGCGGTGCTGGCTCGAAGGGCCGAATGGCCTCCTCCTGCACCTGTTGTCTGTTGTCTATTGTCCATTGAATGGCGGTGCTGGCTCGAAGGGCCGAATGGCCTCCTCCTGCACCTGTTGTCTGTTGTCCCACTGAGTTACTCCAGCAGTCTGTGTAAGTGCGGGTCTGTGCAGCAAATGCTGGTCTCCTGCACCCTCTGGTGGCCACCATGGGAATGGCAGGTCCACCAGGCAAACAGGAGACTCCATCCAGTGACTCCATCCCCAGTTTGAGAGTGGACAAGGCACAAACTCTACCGCTGCTCCCCCGTGGCTCGGTTGTGATCGCGTGCCGGCTATCCGCTGGCTGGACAGCACGCGGCAAAAAGGCTTTCCACTGTACCTCGGTAAACGCGACGATATATTAATCTGTAACTGCAACCGAGGTACCGGAAATGCTTTGCTGTTGCATGCTAAACCAATAGACAATAGACAACAGGTGCAGGAGGAGGCCATTCGGCCCTTCCAGCCAGCACCACTATCCAATAGACAATAGACAATAGGTGCAGGAGGAGGCCATTCGGCCCTTCGAGCCAGCACCGCCATTCAATGTGATCATGGCTGATCATCCCCAATCAGTGACCCGTTCCCGCCTTCTCCCCATATCCCCTGACTCCGCTATATTTAAGAGCCCTATCCAGCTCTCTCTTGAAAGCATCCAGAGAACCGGCCTCCACCGCCCTCTGAGGCAGAGAATTCCACAGACTCACCACTCTCTGTGAGAAAAGGTGTTTCCTCGTCTCTGTTCTAAATGGCTTACCCCTTATTCTTAAACTGTGTGGCCCCTGGTTCTGGACTCCCCCAACATCGGGAACATGTTTCCTGCCTCTAGCGTGTTCAAGCCCTTAACAATCTTATATGTTTCAATGAGATGCCCTCTCATCCTTCTAAACTCCAGAGTGTACAAGCCCAGCCGCTCCATTCTCTCAGCATATGACAGTCCCGCCATCCCGGGAATTAACCTTGTAAACCTACGCTGCACTCCCTCAATAGCAAGAATGTCCTTCCTCAAATTAGGGGAGCAAACCTGCACACAATACTCCAGGTGTGGTCTCACCAGGGCTCTGTACAACTGCAGAAGGACCCTTCTAAACTCCAGAGTGTAGGAGCCCAGCGGAAAGACGTGATTGCAATCGAGCCGTCCACAGTGTACGGATACGGGGTAAAGGGAATAGCATTTAGTGTAAGATAAACTGCTCAACAGTTCATTCATTGCTGATGGCCATTGAGTATGAGGCTGAAGATGCATTTGCAGACCATCAACAGCTGTTTACTCTGCACTCCCCTGCCAGCCTTCACTCAACTCTCAGTGGAACACAGTTGCTGCAACTTATCTCTCCCTCTGGATCTGTTCCTTGTGTGTGAAAACTTGGCCCCCTCTCTCTTTCTCTTCCCTCTCTCTCCCTCTCTCACCCCTCTCCCTCTCCCTCTCCCTCCTCTCCTCTCCCTCACTCTCCCTCTCTCCCCCTCTCTCTCCCTCTCTCTCCCTCTCTCCCCCTCTCTCCCCTCTCTCCCCTCTCTCCCCTCTCCCCCCTCTCTCTCCCTTTCCCCCTCTCTCCCTTCTCTCCCCCTCTCTCCCCCTCTCTCCCCCTCTCTCCCCTCTCCCCCCCTCTCTCCCCCTCTCTCCTCCCCTCTCTCTTTCCCTCTATCTCCCCCTCTCTCTCCCTCTCCCTCTCCCTCTCCCTCTCCCTCTCCCCCTCTCTCCCCTCTCTCCCCCTCTCTCCCCTCTCTCCCCCTCTCTCCCCTCTCCCCCCTCTCTCTCCCCCTCTCTCCCCTCTCCCCCCTCTCTCTCCCCCTCTCTCCTCCCCTCTCTCTTTCCCTCTATCTCCCCCTCTCTCCCCCTCTCTCCTCCTCTCTCCTCTCTCTCCCTCTCCCTCTCCCTCTCCCTCTCTCTCCCTCAATCCCTCTCCTCCTCTCTCCCTCTCCCTCGCTCCCTCTCTCCCTCTCCCTCTCTCCCCCCTCTCTCCCTCCCTCTCTCTCTCTCTCTCTCTCTCTCTCTCTCTCTCTCTCTCTCTCCCCCTCTCTCCCCCTCCTTCACCCGACCAGAGCTGCTGACTCAGCGGCTTTGGGGCATTGGCGAGGATGGGAGGAGGAGAGGAGGGGGGGGAGGGGGGGAGAGGAGAGAGGGGGGCGGAGGGGGAGAGAGAGTGGAGGAGAGGATGGGAGGAGAGGGGGGGGGGAGGGGAGGAGGAAGGGAGACTGATGCTGGCAGATGTCAGCACAGCTCTGCTCTGACCATACATGGGTTGAGCAAGCAGCCGGATAGTTGGCTGGTGATTGATGGTGTGAAGGCTGTATGTGCAAGGCAGGCGGGTGCGTGAGAGTGTGTCTGTCAGATATGTCGGTATCTTCTGTGCATCTGCCCCGGACTAATCCCCCCCCCCTCCCCCCCCCTTCCTCTTACCCTGGACGGGAAGATTCCAAATCTGCCACAACTCTAAACTAAACTAAACTAAAGTCTGAAGAAGGGTCTCGACCCGAAACATCACCCACTCCTCTCCGCAGATGCTGCCTGACCCGCTGAGTTACTCCAGCACTAATATAACCATATAACCATATAACAATTACAGCACGGAAACAGGCCTTCTCGACCCTTCCAGTCCGTGCCGACCATTTATTTTCCCCTAGTCCCATCTACCTGCACTCAGACCATACCCCTCCATTCCCTTCCCGTCCATATACCTATCCACTTTACTTTTA